>JASTWF010000033.1:2717438-2908116 GCA_030390025.1 Squalus acanthias | reverse complement strand
AGCTGTCAGAGTCTGTAAATGGAGCTGTCTGGGTCTGTGAATGGAGCTGTTTGGGTCTGTGTATGGAGTTGTCTGTGTCTGTGAATGGAGCTATCTGTGTCTGCGAATGGAGCTGCATGGGTCTGTGAATTGAGCTGTCAGAGTCTGTAAATGGAGCCATTTGGGTCTGTAAATGGAGCTGTTAGGGTCTGTAAATGGAGCTGTTTGAGTCTGTGATGGAGCTGTCTGTGTCTGTGAATGGAGCTGCCAGAGTCTGTAAATGGAGCTGTCTCAGTCTTTGTATGGAGTTGTCTGGGTCTATGAATGGACCTCTCTGGGTCTGTGAATAGAGCTGTCTGAGTCTGTGAATGTAGCTATCTGTGTCTGTGAATGAGCTGACTGGGTCTGTGAAAGGAACTGTCTGAGTCTGTGAATGGAGCACCCAGAGTCTGTAAATGGAGCTGACTCGGTCTGTGAATGGAGCTGTCTGGGTTTGTGAAAGAAGCTGTCTGGGTCTGTGAATGGAGCTGTCTATGTCTATGAATGGAGCTGCCAGAGTCTGTAAATGGAGCTGTCTCAGTCTGTGTATGGAGTTGTCTGGGTCTTTGCATGGTGCTGTCTGGGTCTGTGAATGTAGCTATCTGTGTCTGTGAATGAGCTGACTGGGTCTGTGAATGGAAATGTCTGAGTCTGTGAATGGAGCTATCTGGGTCGGTGATTGGAGCTGTCTGTGTCTGTGAATTGAGCTGTCTGAGTCTGTAAATGCAGCTGTCTGGGTCTGGAAATGGAGCTGTCTGTGTTTGTGAATGGAGTTGTCTGGGTCTGTGAAATGAACTTTCGGAGTCTGTGAATGGAGCTGTCTGGGTCTGTGAATGGAACTGTCTGTGTCTGTGAATGGTGCTATCTAGGTCTCTGAAATGAACTTTCTGAGTCTGTGAATGGAGCTGTCTGAATCTGTGAATGAATCTAACAACAGAAAACGCTGGAAAACTCTGCAGGCCAGGCACAATCCGTGGAGAGAGAAACAGAGTTAACGTTTCAGGTCGAAGAACTCTCGTCAATGGAGCTGTCTGGGTCTGTAAATGGAGCTGTCTTGGTCGATGAAATGAGCTGTCTGTGTCTTTGAATGGAGCAGTCTGGATTTGTGAAACGTGCTGACTGGGTCTGTGAATGGAGCTGTTTGGGTCCGTGAATGAAGCTGACTGAGTCTGTGAGTGGAGCTGTCTGGGTCTGTGAATGGAGCTGTCTGGGTCTGTAAATGGAGCTGTCTGGGTCAGTGAATGGAGATGTCTGTGTCTGTGAATGGAGCTGTCTGGGTCTGTAAATGGAGCTGTCTGGGTCTGTGAATGGAGCTGTCTGGGTCTGTGAATGGAGCTGTCTGAGTCTCTAAATGAAGCTGTCTGAGTCTGTGAATGGAGCTGTCTGAGTCTCTAAATGGAGCCGTCTCGGTCTGTGAAATGAGCTTTCTGAATCTTTTCATGGAGCTGCCTGGGTTTGTGAATGGAGTTGTCTGGGTCTGTGAATAGAGCTGTCTGAGTCTGTGAATGGAACTGTCTGAGTCTGTAAATGGAGCTGTCTGGGTCTGTGAATGGAGCTGTCTGAGTCTGTGAATGGTGCTGTTTGGGTCTGTGAATGGAGCTATCTGTGTCTGTGAATCAGCTGTCTGAGTCTGTGAATGGAGCTGTCTGAGTCTGAGACTGGTGCTGTTTGGGTCTGTGAATGGAACTGTCTGTGTCTGTGAATGAGCTGTCTGGGTCTGTGAAATGTGCTGTCTGTGTCTGAAAATGGAGTTGTCTGGGTCTCTGAATGGAGCTGTCTGGTTCTGTGAATGGTGCTGTCTGAGTCTGTGAATGGAGTTGTCTGGGTCGGTGAATCGAGCTGTCTGGGTCTGTGAATGGAGCTGCTAGAGTCTGTGAATGGAGCTGTCTGGGTCTGTGAATGGAGCTGTCTGGTTCTGTGAATGGAGCTATCTGGGTCTGTGAATGTAGCTTTCTGGGTCTGTGAATGGAGCTGTCTGAGTCTGTGAATGGTGATGTCTGAGTCTGAGAATGGTGCTGTTTGGGTCTGTGAATGGAGCTATCTGTGTCGGTGAATGAGCTGTCTGGGTCTGTGAATGGAGCTGTCTGGGTCTGTGAATGGAGCTGTCTGGGTCTGTGAATGGAGCTGTCTGAGTCTGTAAATGGAGCTGTCCGGATCTGTGAATGGAACTGTCTGTGTCTGTGAATGAGCTGTCTGGGTCTGTGAAATGTGCTGTCTGGGTCTGAAAATGGAGTTGTCTGGGTCTGTGAATGGAGCTGTCTGAGTATGTGAATGGAGCAGTCTGAGTCTGTAAATGGAGCTGACAGGGTCTGTAAATTGAGCTGTTTGGGTCTGTGAATGGATTTGTCTGAGTCTGTGAATGGAGCTTTCTGGGTCTGTGAATGGAGCTGTCTGAGTCTGTGAATGGAGCTGTTTGGGTTTGTGAATGGAGCCATCTGTGTCTGTGAATGAGCTGTCTGGGTCTGTGAATGGAGCTGTTTGAGTCTCTGAATGGATCTGACTGTGTCTGTGACTGGTGCTGTTTGGGTCTGTGAATGGAGCTGTCTGTGTCTGTGAATGGAGCTGTCTGAGTCTGTGAATGGAGCTGTCTGAGTCTGTGAATGGAGCTGTCTGGGTCTGTGAATGGAGCTGTCTGAGTCTGTGAATGGAGATGTTTGGGTTTGTGAATTGAACTGTCTGGGTCTGTGACTGGAGCTGTCTGGGCCTGTGAATGGAGCTGTCTGGGTCTGTAAATGGAGCAGTTTGAGTCTGTGATGGAGCTGTCTGAGTCTGTGAATGGAGCTGCCAGAGTCTGTAAATGGAGCTGTCTCAGTCTGTGTCTGGAGTTGTCTGGATCTGTGAATGGATCTGTCTGGGTCTGTGAATAGAGCTGTCTGAGTCTGTGACTGGAGCTATCTGTGTCTGTGAATGAGCTGTCTGGGTCTGTGAATGGAACTGTCTGAGTCTGTGAATGGAAGTGTCTGTGTCTGTGAATTGAGCTGTCTGGGTCTGTGTATGGAGCTGTCGGGGTCTGTGAATGGTGCTGTCTGGATCTGTAAATGGTGCTGTCTGAGCCTATGAATGGAGCTGTCTGGATCTGTAAATGGTGCTGTCTGAGTTTGTGAATGGAGCTGTCTGATTCTGAGAATGGAGCTTTCTGAGTCTGTGTATAGAGCTGTCTGGGTCTGTGAAATTAGCTTTCTGGGTCTGTGAATGGCACTGTCTGGGTCTGTGAATGCAGCTTTCGGGGTCTGTGAATGGAGCTGTCTGAGTCTGTGAATGGAGCTGTCTGAGTCTGTGAATGAAGCTGTCTGGGTCGGTGAATTGCGATGTCAGGGTCTGTGAATTGAGCTGACTGAGTCTGTGCAATGAGTTGTCTGGGTCTGTGAATGGAGCTGCATGTGTCTGTGAATTGAGCTGTCAGAGTCTGTAAATGGAGCTGTCTGGGTCTGTGAATGGAGCTGTTTGGGTCTGTGTATGGAGTTGTCTGTGTCTGTGAATGGAGCTATCTGTGTCTGCGAATGGAGCTGCATGGGTCTGTGAATTGAGCTGTCAGAGTCTGTAAATGGAGCCATTTGGGTCTGTAAATGGAGCTGTTAGGGTCTGTAAATGGAGCTGTTTGAGTCTGTGATGGAGCTGTCTGAGTCTGTGAATGGAGCTGCCAGAGTCTGTAAATGGAGCTGTCTCAGTCTGTGTCTGGAGTTGTCTGGATCTGTGAATGGAGCTGTCTGGGTCTGTGAATAGAGCTGTCTGAGTCTGTGACTGGAGCTATCTGTGTCTGTGAATGAGCTGTCTGGGTCTGTGAATGGAACTGTCTGAGTCTGTGAATGGAAGTGTCTGTGTCTGTGAATTGAGCTGTCTGGGTCTGTGTATGGAGCTGTCGGGGTCTGTGAATGGTGCTGTCTGGATCTGTAAATGGTGCTGTCTGAGCCTATGAATGGAGCTGTCTGGATCTGTAAATGGTGCTGTCTGAGTTTGTGAATGGAGCTGTCTGATTCTGAGAATGGAGCTTTCTGAGTCTGTGTATAGAGCTGTCTGGGTCTGTGAAATTAGCTTTCTGGGTCTGTGAATGGCACTGTCTGGGTCTGTGAATGCAGCTTTCGGGGTCTGTGAATGGAGCTGTCTGGGTCTGTGAATGGAGCTGTCTGAGTCTGTGAATGAAGCTGTCTGGGTCGGTGAATTGCGATGTCAGGGTCTGTGAATTGAGCTGACTGAGTCTGTGCAATGAGTTGTCTGGGTCTGTGAATGGAGCTGCATGTGTCTGTGAATTGAGCTGTCAGAGTCTGTAAATGGAGCTGTCTGGGTCTGTGAATGGAGCTGTTTGGGTCTGTGTATGGAGTTGTCTGTGTCTGTGAATGGAGCTATCTGTGTCTGCGAATGGAGCTGCATGGGTCTGTGAATTGAGCTGTCAGAGTCTGTAAATGGAGCCATTTGGGTCTGTAAATGGAGCTGTTAGGGTCTGTAAATGGAGCTGTTTGAGTCTGTGATGGAGCTGTCTGTGTCTGTGAATGGAGCTGCCAGAGTCTGTAAATGGAGCTGTCTCAGTCTTTGTATGGAGTTGTCTGGGTCTATGAATGGACCTCTCTGGGTCTGTGAATAGAGCTGTCTGAGTCTTTGAATGTAGCTATCTGTGTCTGTGAATGAGCTGACTGGGTCTGTGAATGGAACTGTCTGAGTCTGTGAATGGAGCTGCCAGAGTCTGCAAATGGAGCTGACTCGGTCTGTGAATGGAGCTGTCTGGGTTTGTGAAAGAAGCTGTCTGGGTCTGTGAATGGAGCTGTCTATGTCCTGAATGGAGCTGCCAGAGTCTGTAAATGGAGCTGTCTCAGTCTGTGTATGGAGTTGTCTGGGTCTTTGCATGGTGCTGTCAAGGTTTGTGAATGTAGCTATCTGGGTCGGTGATTGGAGCTGTCTGTGTCTGTGAATTGAGCTGTCTGAGTCTGTAAATGCAGCTGTCTGGGTCTGGAAATGGAGCTGTCTGTGTTTGTGAATGGAGTTGTCTGGGTCTGTGAAATGAACTTTCGGAGTCTGTGAATGGAGCTGTCTGGGTCTGTGAATGGAACTGTCTGTGTCTGTGAATGGTGCTATCTAGGTCTCTGAAATGAACTTTCTGAGTCTGTGAATGGAGCTGTCTGAATCTGTGAATGAATCTAACAACAGAAAACGCTGGAAAACTCTGCAGGCCAGGCACAATCCGTGGAGAGAGAAACAGAGTTAACGTTTCAGGTCGAAGAACTCTCGTCAATGGAGCTGTCTGGGTCTGTAAACGGAGCTGTCTTGGTCGATGAAATGAGCTGTCTGTGTCTTTGAATGGAGCAGTCTGGATTTGTGAAACGTGCTGACTGGGTCTGTGAATGGAGCTGTTTGGGTCCGTGAATGAAGCTGACTGAGTCTGTGAGTGGAGCTGTCTGGGTCTGTGAATGGAGCTGTCTGGGTCTGTAAATGGAGCTGTCTGGGTCAGTGAATGGAGATGTCTGTGTCTGTGAATGGAGCTGTCTGGGTCTGTAAATGGAGCTGTCTGGGTCTGTGAATGGAGCTGTCTGAGTCTCTAAATGAAGCTGTCTGAGTCTGTGAATGGAGCTGTCTGAGTCTCTAAATGGAGCCGTCTCGGTCTGTGAAATGAGCTTTCTGAATCTTTTCATGGAGCTGCCTGGGTTTGTGAATGGAGTTGTCTGGGTCTGTGAATAGAGCTGTCTGAGTCTGTGAATGGAACTGTCTGAGTCTGTAAATGGAGCTGTCTGGGTCTGTGAATGGAGCTGTCTGAGTCTGTGAATGGTGCTGTTTGGGTCTGTGAATGGAGCTATCTGTGTCTGTGAATCAGCTGTCTGAGTCTGTGAATGGAGCTGTCTGAGTCTGAGACTGGTGCTGTTTGGGTCTGTGAATGGAACTGTCTGTGTCTGTGAATGAGCTGTCTGGGTCTGTGAAATGTGCTGTCTGTGTCTGAAAATGGAGTTGTCTGGGTCTCTGAATGGAGCTGTCTGGTTCTGTGAATGGTGCTGTCTGAGTCTGTGAATGGAGTTGTCTGGGTCGGTGAATCGAGCTGTCTGGGTCTGTGAATGGAGCTGCTAGAGTCTGTGAATGGAGCTGTCTGGGTCTGTGAATGGAACTGTCTGTGTCTGTGAATGGTGCTATCTAGGTCTCTGAAATGAACTTTCTGAGTCTGTGAATGGAGCTGTCTGAATCTGTGAATGAATCTAACAACAGAAAACGCTGGAAAACTCTGCAGGCCAGGCACAATCCGTGGAGAGAGAAACAGAGTTAACGTTTCAGGTCGAAGAACTCTCGTCAATGGAGCTGTCTGGGTCTGTAAATGGAGCTGTCTTGGTCGATGAAATGAGCTGTCTGTGTCTTTGAATGGAGCAGTCTGGATTTGTGAAACGTGCTGACTGGGTCTGTGAATGGAGCTGTTTGGGTCCGTGAATGAAGCTGACTGAGTCTGTGAGTGGAGCTGTCTGGGTCTGTGAATGGAGCTGTCTGGGTCTGTAAATGGAGCTGTCTGGGTCAGTGAATGGAGATGTCTGTGTCTGTGAATGGAGCTGTCTGGGTCTGTAAATGGAGCTGTCTGGGTCTGTGAATGGAGCTGTCTGAGTCTCTAAATGAAGCTGTCTGAGTCTGTGAATGGAGCTGTCTGAGTCTCTAAATGGAGCCGTCTCGGTCTGTGAAATGAGCTTTCTGAATCTTTTCATGGAGCTGCCTGGGTTTGTGAATGGAGTTGTCTGGGTCTGTGAATAGAGCTGTCTGAGTCTGTGAATGGAACTGTCTGAGTCTGTAAATGGAGCTGTCTGGGTCTGTGAATGGAGCTGTCTGAGTCTGTGAATGGTGCTGTTTGGGTCTGTGAATGGAGCTATCTGTGTCTGTGAATCAGCTGTCTGAGTCTGTGAATGGATCTGTCTGAGTCTGAGACTGGTGCTGTTTGGGTCTGTGAATGGAACTGTCTGTGTCTGTGAATGAGCTGTCTGGGTCTGTGAAATGTGCTGTCTGTGTCTGAAAATGGAGTTGTCTGGGTCTCTGAATGGAGCTGTCTGGTTCTGTGAATGGTGCTGTCTGAGTCTGTGAATGGAGTTGTCTGGGTCGGTGAATGGAGCTGTCTGGGTCTGTGAATGGAGCTGCTAGAGTCTGTGAATGGAGCTGTCTGGGTCTGTGAATGGAGCTGTCTGGTTCTGTGAATGGAGCTATCTGGGTCTGTGAATGGAGCTTTCTGGGTCTGTGAATGGAGCTGTCTGAGTCTGTGAATGGTGATGTCTGAGTCTGAGAATGGTGCTGTTTGGGTCTGTGAATGGAGCTATCTGTGTCGGTGAATGAGCTGTCTGGGTCTGTGAATGGAGCTGTCTGGGTCTGTGAATGGAGCTGTCTGGGTCTGTGAATGGAGCTGTCTGAGTCTGTAAATGGAGCTGTCCGGATCTGTGAATGGAACTGTCTGTGTCTGTGAATGAGCTGTCTGGGTCTGTGAAATGTGCTGTCTGGGTCTGAAAATGGAGTTGTCTGGATCTGTGAATGGAGCTGTCTGAGTATGTGAATGGTGCTGTCTGAGTCTGTGAATGGAGCTGTCTGGATCTGTAAATGGAGCTGTCTGAGTCTGTGAATGGAGCTGTCTGATTCTGAGAATGGAGCTTTTAGAGTCTGTGCATAGAGCTGTCTGGGTCTGTGAAATTATGTTTCTGGGTCTGTGAATGGCACTGTCTGGGTCTGTGAATGCAGCTTTCTGGGTCTGTGAATGGAGCTTTCTCGGTCTGAGAATGTAGCTGTCTGAGTCTGTGAATGGAGCTGTCTGAGTCTGTGAATTGTGATGTCAGGGTCTGTGAATTGAGCTGACTGAGTCTGTGCAGTGAGTTGTCTGGGTCTGTGAATGGAGCTGCATGGGTCTGTAAATTGAGCTATCAGAGTCTGTAAATGGAGCTGTCTGGGTCTGTAAATGGAGCTGTCTGGGTCTGTGAATGGAACTGTCTGTGTCTGTGAATGGAGCTATCTAGGTCTCTGCAATGAACTTTCTGAGTCTGTGAATGGAGCTGTCTGAATCTGTGAATTAATCTAACAACAGAAAACGCTGGAAAACTCTGCAGGCCAGGCACAATCCGTGGAGAGAGAAACAGAGTTAACGTTTCAGGTCGAAGAACTATCTTCAATGGAGCTATCTTGGTCTGTGAATGGAACTGTCTTGGTCGATGAAATGAGCTGTCTGTGTATTTGAATGGAGCTGTCTGGATTTTTGAAATGTGCTGTCTGGGTCTGTGAATGGAGCTGTCTGGGTCTGTGAATGGAGCTGTCTGGGTCTGTAAATGGAGCTGTCTGGGTCTGTGAATGGAGATGTCTGTGTCTGTGAATGGAGCTGTCTGGGTCTGTAAATGGAGCTGTCTGGGTCTGTGAATGGAGCTGTCTGAGTCTGTGAATGGTGCTGTTTGGGTCTGTGAATGGAGCTATCTGTGTCTGTGAATCAGCTGTCTGAGTCTGTGAATGGAGCTGTCTGAGTCTGAGAATGGTGCTGTTTGGGTCTGTGAATGGAACTGTCTGTGTCTGTGAATGAGCTGTCTGGGTCTGTGAAATGTGCTGTCTGTGTCTGAAAATGGAGTTGTCTGGGTCTCTGAATGGAGCTGTCTGGGTCTGTGAATGGTGCTGTCTGAGTCTGTGAATGGAGTTGTCTGTGTCGGTGAATCGAGCTGTCTGGGTCTGTGAATGGAGCTGTCTGGTTCTGTGAATGGAGCTATCTGGGTCTGTGAATGGAGCTTTCTGGGTCTGTGAATGGAGCTGTCTGAGTCTGTGAATGGTGATGTCTGAGTCTGAGAATGATGCTGTTTGGGTCTGTGAATGGAGCTATCTGTGTCGGTGAATGAGCTGTCTGGGTCTGTGAATGGAGCTGTCTGGGTCTGTGAATGGAGCTGTCTGGGTCTGTGAATGGAGCTGTCTGAGTCTGTAAATGGAGCTGTCCGGATCTGTGAATGGAACTGTCTGTGTCTGTGAATCAGCTGTCTGGGTCTGTGAAATGTGCTGTCTGGGTCTGAAAATGGAGTTGTCTGGGTCTGTGAATGGAGCTGTCTGAGTCTGTGAATGGTGCTGTCTGAGTCTGTGAATGGAGCTGTCTGGATCTGTAAATGGAGCTGTCTCAGTCTGTGAATGGAGCTGTCTGATTCTGAGAATGGAGCTTTTAGAGTCTGTGTATAGAGCTGTCTGGGTCTGTGAAATTATGTTTCTGGGTCTGTGAATGGCACTGTCTGGGTCTGTGAATGCAGCTTTCTGGGTCTGTGAATGGAGCTTTCTCAGTCTGTGAATGGAGCTGTCTGAGTCTGTGAATGGAGCTGTCTGGGTCTGTGAATTGTGATGTCAAGGTCTGTGAATTGAGCTGACTGAGTCTGTGCAATGAGTTGTCTGGGTCTGTGAATGGAGCTGCATGGGTCTGTAAATTGAGCTATCAGAGTCTGTAAATGGAGCTGTCTGGGTCTGTAAATGGAGCCAGTCTGGGTCTGTGAATGGAACTGTCTGTGTCTGTGAATGGTGCTATCTAGGTCTCTGAAATGAACCTTCTGAGTCTGTGAATGGAGCTATCTGAATCTGTGAATGAATCTAACAACAGAAAACGCTGGAAAACTCTGCAGGCCAGGCACAATCCGTGGAGAGAGAAACAGAGTTAACGTTTCAGGTCGAAGAACTCTCGTCAATGGAGCTGTCTGGGTCTGTAAATGGAGCTGTCTGGGTCTGTGAATGGAGATGTCTGTGTCTGTGAATGGAGCTGTCTGGGTCTGTAAATGGAGCTGTCTGGGTCTGTGAATGGAGCTGTCTGAGTCTCTAAATGAAGCTGTCTGAGTCTGTGAATGGAGCTGTCTGAGTCTCTAAATGGAGCTGTCTCGGTCTGTGAAATTAGCTTTCTGAATCTTTGAATGGAGCTGCCTGGGTTTGTGAATGGAGTTGTCTGGGTCTGTGAATAGAGCTGTCTGAGTCTGTGAATGGAGCTATCTGTGTCTGTGAATGAGCTGTCTGGGTCTGTGAATGGAACTGTCTGAGTCTGTGAATGGAAGTGTCTGGGTCTGTGAATGGAGCTGTCTGGTTCTGTGTATGTAGCTGTCGGGGTCTGTGAATGGTGCTGTCTGGATCTGTAAATGGTGCTGTCTGAGTTTGTGAATGGAGCTGTCTGATTCTGAAAATGGTGCTTTCTGAGTCTGTGTATAGAGCTGTCTGGGTCTGTGAAATTAGCATTCTGGGTCTGTGAATGGCACTGTCTGGGTCTGTGAATGCAGCTTTCTGGGTCTGTGAATGGAGTTGTCTGGGTCTGTGAATGGAGCTGCCAGAGTCTGTAAATGGAGCAGACTCGGTCTGTGAATGGAGCTGTCTGGGTCTGTGAAAGAAGCTGTCTGGGTCTGTGAATGGAGCTGTCTATGTCTGTGAATGGAGCTGAGAGAGTCTGTAAATGGAGCTGTGTGGGTCTGTGAATGGAGTTGTCTGGGTCTGTGAAATGAACTTTCGGAGTCTGTGAATGGAGCTGTCTGGGTCTGTGAATGGAACTGTCTGTGTCTGTGAATGGTGCTATCTAGGTCTCTGCAATGAACTTTCTGAGTTTGTGAATGGAGCTGTCTGAATCTGTGAATTAATCTAACAACAGAAAACGCTGGAAAACTCTGCAGGCCAGGCACAATCCGTGGAGAGAGAAACAGAGTTAACGTTTCAGGTCGAAGACCTCTCGTCAATGGAGCTATCTGGGTCTGTGAATGGAGCTGTGTTGGTCGATGAAATGAGCTGTCTGTGTCTTTGAATGGAGCTGTCTGGATTTGTGAAATGTGCTGTCTGGGTCTGTGAATGGAGCTGTTTGGGTCCGTGAATGAAGCTGAATGAGTCTGTGAATGGAGCTGTCTGGATCTGTGAATGGAGCTGTCTGGGTCTGTAAATGGAGCTGTCTGGGTCTGTGAATTGAGATGTCTGTGTCTGTGAATGGAGCTGTCTGGGTCTGTAAATGGAGCTGTCTGGGTCTGTGAATGGAGCTGTCTGAGTCTGTGAATGGTGCTGTTTGGGTCTGTGAATGGAGCTATCTGTGTCTGTGAATCAGCTGTCTGAGTCTGTGAATGAAGCTGTCTGAGTCTGAGAATGGTGCTGTTTGGGTCTGTGAATGGAACTGTCTGTGTCTGTGAATGAGCTGTCTGGGTCTGTGAAATGTGCTGACTGTGTCTGAAAATTGAGTTGTCTGGGTCTCTGAATGGAGCTGTCTGGGTCTGTAAATGGTGCTGTCTGAGTCTGTGAATGGAGTTGTCTGGGTCGGTGAATCGAGCTGTCTGGGTCTGTGAATGGAGCTGCTAGAGTCTGTGAATGGAGCTGTCTGGGTCTGTGAATGGAGCTGTCTGGGTCTGTGAATGGAGCTTTCTGGGTCTGTGAATGGAGCTGTCTGAGTCTGTGAATGGTGATGTCTGAGTCTGAGAATGGTGCTGTTTGGGTCTGTGAATGGAGCTATCTGTGTCGGTGAATGAGCTGTCTGGGTCAGTGAATGGAGCTGTCCGGATCTGTGAATGGAACTGTCTGTGTCTGTGAATGAGCTGTCTTGGTCTGTGAAATGTGCTGTCTGGGTCTGAAAATGGAGTTGTCTGGGTCTGTGAATGGAGCTGTCTGAGTCTGTGAATGGAGCTGTCTGATTCTGAGAATGGAGCTTTCTGAGTCTGTGTATAGAGCTGTCTGGGTCTGTGAAATTATGTTTCTGGGTCTGTGAATGGCACTGTCTGGGTCTGTGAATGCAGCTTTCTGGGTCTGTGAATGGAGCTTTCTCGGTCTGTGAATGGAGCTGTCTGAGTCTGTGAATGGAGCTGTCTGGGTCTGTGAATTGTGAAGTTGCCAGAGTCTGTAAATGGAGCTGTCTCAGTCTGTGTATGGAGTTGTCTGGGTCTGTGAATGGAGCTATCTGTGTCTGTGAATGAGCTGTCTGGGTCTGTGACTGGAGCTGTCTGAGTCTGTGAATGGAGCTGCCAGAGTCTGTAAATGGTGCTGTCTGGGTTTGTGAATGGAGCTGTCTGGATCTGTGAAAGAAGCTGTCTGGGTCTGTGAATGGAGCTGTCTATTTCTGTGAATGGAGCTGCGAGAGTCTGTAAATTGAGCTGTCTGGGTTAGTGAATGGAGCTGTCTGTGTCTGTGAATTCTGCTGTCTGGGTCTGTGAATGGAGCTGTCTGAGTCTGTGAATGGATCTGTCTGTGTCTGTGAATGGAGCTGTCTGGATCTGTGAAATGAACTTTCGGAGTCTGTACAGGCCCCACCTCCCCGAGAACCGGTCCCAATGTCCCAGGAATCTAAAGCACTCCCTAATGCACCATCTCTCCAGCCACTCATTCATCTGCTCTATCCTCCTATTTCTATACTCACAGCACAGGCACTGGGAGTAATCCGGAGATTACTACCTTTGAGGTCCTGATTTTAATCGCTTTCCCAGCTCCCTAAAATCTGCCTGCAGGTCGTCATCCCTCTTTCTACATATGTCATTGGTACCGATATGGACCACGACTTCTGGCTGTTTAACCTCCCCCCTCAGAATGTTCTTCAGTCCTTGACCCTGGCACCAGGGAGGAAACATACTATCATGGAGTCACGTCTGCGGCCGCAGAAACGATTGTCTATTCCCCTAACTATTGAATCCCCGATCACTATTGCTTTCCTGATCTTTCTCCTCCCCCGCCCCCCCCCCCCCCCCCACCCCCCACTGTAGAGCTGATCCACCCTTGGTGCTCTGGACTTGGCTCTGGCTGTACTCGCCAGAGGAACCAACTCCCTCTCCAGTATGTACCACTGAATACCGGTTAGAGAGTGAGATGCACTCAGGAGACTACTGCACTACCTGCCTGGTCCACCTTGTCTGTCTGGCGGTCACCCATTCCCTCTCTGCCTGCATATTCTTAGGTTGCGGGGTAACCATCTCCTGAAACATGCGATCCACGCAGTTCTCAGTATCACCGATCCACCGCAGTGACGCCAGTTGCTGTTCAAGCTCCTAAACCCGGAGTTCGAGCTCCTCCAGCTGACGACACTTCCTGCACATGTGATTGTCCAGGACACGGGAAGTGGACTGGAGTTCCCACATGGCACAAGATGTGTATTCCACGGGAATGAGGTGCCCTGCCATGCCTTTATTTAATAGACCATTACTAACTTAACAGAAATAAACACAAGACTTTTAAATTTATTTTTAGAATTCGCATTGTTAAACTGTTCAAATAATCTGTACAATGAGTTGCGGTTAGCCTGGTAACGACCTCATGGTGTCTGGCAAGTGATATCCCATGCACTGTGACTTTGTGGGAACAGGAGATTACAGGACTTTGCACCAGAAAGGTGGTGGGTGGGTCTTTCTACTAGTTAAAGGAACTGTATTAGTTTGAGGAGCTGTATTAGTTTGAGGTATTGTATTAGTTTGATGGTTTGTAATAGTTTGATATGCTGTATTAGTTTGAGGAGCTGTATTAGTTTGAGGAGCTGTATTAGTTTGAGGGGCTGCATTAGTTTGAGGGGCTGTATTAGTTTGAGGAGCTGTATTAGTTTGAGGTACTGTATTAGTTTCAGGTACTGTATTAGTTTCAGGTCCTGTATTAGTTTGATGTACTGTATTAGGTTGAGGAACTGTATTAGTTTGAGGTATTGTATTAGTTTGAGGGTCTGTATTAGTTTGAGGGGCTGTATTAGTTTGAGGAGCTGTATTAGTTTGAGGTACTGTATTAGTTTCAGGTACTGTATTAGTTTGAGGAACTGTATTAGTTTGAGGTATTGTATTAGTTTGAGGGTCTGTATTAGTTTGAGGGGCTGTATTCGTTTCAGGTACTGTATTAGTTTCAGGTACTGTATTAGTTTGATGAACTGTATTAGTTTGAGGAACTGTATTAGTTTGAGGGGCTGTATTAGTTTCAGGTACTGTATTAGTTACAGGTACTGTATTAGTTTGATGTACTGTATTTGTTTGAGGTACTGTATTAGATGAGGGGCTGCATTTGTTTGAGGGGCTGTATTAGTTTCAGGTACTGTATTAGTTTCAGGTACTGTATTAGTTTGATGTACTGTATTGGTTTGAGGTACTGTATTAGATGATGGGCTGCATTAGTTTGAGGATCCATCGACACAAATTCACCACTTACTTGTTTAACTAAATGGCCACAGTTAAGGCGGACAGCCCCTTCCCAGAGCGCAGCAGAGCAGCCCTGAGAGGACACTCTAACTTTTGGAATTTAATTACAGAATGGCCACAGCAGAGTGAAGGACATCACCGAAACAATATGAGGTCTAGAGATGGGCCTGGTGGTGTTTGAAACAACAACCCCATTGCTGGGAGAATACAGCTGGCAATTGTCATTAGTTAATTCATGTGACCAGAATTCTCCGGTCTTTGGGGTTTTCAATCTCAATCTCAGCACTAAATATATTCCATCACAGCAGGGAATTAACTCGGCTGTCATCATCTGTTTGTTCAAATGTTTTTTTAAATAATATTTTCAGCGATGTTGCAACTTCAATCTCCCCGTGGATATCCCGCAGGGTATAAATGAAAGGCTCTGGGAATGTCCCGCCTCAGAGTATAATTCAGAGATATTGCCTGCAGCACGAAGGGACACATCGCTTCACACAGAATATGCTTCAGCCAATTGAACATGCACAGCAAATGTGCTACATGATCATTGCCGCCATTGGTGTTCCTGGTAAGTGATTATCACCATTGAATTTGTGTAAATCTGTGTGTGAGGTGGTCTCTGGTTTTACTCTGTGACTGATAATGTTACATCCTGATCCAGTGGTCACCGTTATACAGCTACCCGATCAGTGATAGCATTTCGTTTAGAAAAATGACCTGAATTATTTCTGAGGTTTTATTCCATTGCATCAACTGAAAGTAAAACTCTGTTTGTAACTCACGGGCTCGCTGTGTTATGTAGTTATTGACTTTCGTGTAATATTGTGTACTGTTGAATCAGACCTCAGTGTAAGGAACTCTCTGAGAGAAGGTATTAGTGGAAGGGTGTCTCACTGTAGAAATGAACTGAGTGTGGGTCACTAACCGGAGTGGAACACCTGACCCCAGTGGCCATGTATTACTGGGAGTATCTGTCACTGTAGAATTACTGAGTGTGGGTCACTAACCAGAGTGGAACACCTGAACCCAGTGGCCTTGTATTACTGGGAGTATCTGTCACAGTAGAATTGCACTGAGTGTAGGTCACTAACCGGAGTGGAACACCTATAGACTCTGGAACAGCTCCCATGGATTGGAGGGTAGCTAATGTAAACCCACTATTATAAAAAGGTGGTAGAGAGAAAATGGGGAATTATAGACCGGTAAGCCTGACATCGGTAGTGGGCAAAATGCTAGAGTCCATAATAAATGATGTAATAGCAGAGCACTTGGAAAAGAGTGACAGGATCAGACAAAGTCAACATGGATTTACAAATGTTAAATCATGCTTGACTAATCTACTGGAATTTTTTGAGGATGTAACTGGTAGAATAGATTAGGGAGAACCAGTGGATGTAGTGTATTTGGAATTTCAGAAGGCTTTCGATAAGGTCCCGCATAAGAGATTAGCGTGCAAAGTTGAAGCACACGGGATTGGGGCTAAGGTACTATCTTGGATAGAAAACTGATTGGCAGACAGGAAGCAGAGAGTTGAAATAAACGGGACTTTTTCCGAGTGGCAGGCAGTGACTAGTGGGGTACCGAAGGGATCGTGCTAGAACCCCAGTTATTCATAATATATATTAATGATCTAGACGAGGGAACTAGATGTAATATCTCTAAGTTTGAAGATGACACACAACTGGGTGGGCGTGTCTGCTGTGAGGAGGATGCTGAGAAACTCCAATATCATTTGGACAGGTTGGGTGATTGGACAGATGCACGGCAGATGCAGTATAATGTGGATAAATGCGAGGTTATCCACTTTGGTGGCAAAAACAGGAAGGCAGATTATTATCTGAATGGCAATAGATTGGGAAAAGGCGAAGTGCAACGAGACCTGGGTGTCCTTGTGCACAAGTCGCTGAAGGTAAGCATGCAGGTGCAGCAGGCGGTTAAGAAGGCAAATGGTATGTTGGCCTTCATAGCGAGAGGATTCGAGTACAGGAGCAAGGATGTCTTGCTGCAGTTGTACAGGTCTTGGTGAGACCACACATTGAATATTGTGTGCAGTTTTGGTCGCCTTACCAAAGCAAGGATGTTCTTGCCATGGAGAGAGTGCAGCGAAGATTCACCAGGCTGATACCTGGGATGGCAGGAATGACGTATGAAGAGAGATTGGGTCGATTGAGCTTGTATTCGCTAGAGTTTAGAAGAATGAGAGGGGATCTCATTGAAACTTATAAAATTCTAACAGGACTAGACAGACTAGATGCAGGAAGGATGTTCCCGATGGTGGGAGTGTCCAGAGCCAGGGGTCACAATCTAAGGATAAGGGGTAAGCCATTTAGTTTTGAGATGAGGAGGAATTTCTTCACCAAGAGAGTGGTGAACCTGTGGAATTCTCTACCACAGAAGACAGTTGATTCCAATTAATTAAATATATTCAAGAAGGAGTTAGTTATATTTCTTAAGGCTAAGGTGATCAAGGGATATGGGGAGAAAGCAGGGACAGGGTACTGAATTTGGATGATCAGCCATGATCGCATTGAATTGCGGAGCAGGCTCGAGGGGCCGAATGGCCTACTCCTGCTCCTATTTTCTATGTTTCTATCCCAGTGGCTGGAAACGGCTATTGAGGTCGATGATCAGCCATGATTTTATTGAATGGCGGAGCTGGTTCGAGGGGCCGAATGGGCTACTCCTGCTCCTATTTCTTATGTTCTTATGTTCATATATAAGTTGAAATGCATTGATAATGCTTTGTTTCCTACTGAACTGCACCAACAGAAACAGATGTTAACTAATTACTGACAGGTAAACAGCAGGACAGCAGTGTTACAGTATTCAAATCCTCTCTATATTGACTTATTCTTACTCTAAGTAGAGTTATTGTAAATACTTTAATTATTTTGGTGCTGATTAATCACCTTCCCCCAACACCGCCCTGAGAATCTGTGGTTCATGAGCACTGAATTTCATTATGTTACATAGAAGCATCGAAGATAGGAGCAGGAGTAGGCCAATCGGCCCCTCGAGCCTGCGCTGCCATTTAATGAGATCATGGCTGATCATCCAAATTTAGTACCCTGTCCCTGCTTTCTCCCCATATCCCTTGATCCCTTTAGCCTTAAGAAATATATCTAACTCCTTCTTGAATATGTTTGAAGAATTGGCCTCAATTGCCTTATGTGGTAGAGAATTCCATATGTTAACCACTCTCTGGGTGAAGAAATTCCTCCTCATCTCAGTTCTAAATGGCTTACCCCATATGCTTAGACTGTGACCCTTGGTCTGGACTCCCCCGCCATCGGGAACATCCTTCCTGCATCTAGACTGTCTAGTCCTGTTAGAATTTTATAAGTTTCAATGAGATCCCCTCTCATTCTTCGAAACTCTAGCGAATATAAGCCTAATCGACCCAATTTCTCTTCATACTTCATTCCTGCCATCCCAGGTATCAGTCTGGTAAATCTTCGCTGCACTCCCTCCATGGCAAGAACATCCTTCCTCAGATAAAGCGACCAAAACTGCACACAATACTCAAGGTGTGACTCACCAACTTGTACAACTGCAGCAAGACATCCTTGCTCCTGTACTCGAGTGCTCTCGCTATGAAGGCCAACATACCATTTGCCTTCTTATCCGCCTGCTGCACCTGCATGCTTACCATCAGCGACTGGTGCACAAGGACTCCCAGATAACGTTGCACTTCCCCTTTTCCCAATCTATTGCCGTTCAGATAATAATCTGTCTTCCTGTTTTTGCAACCAAAGTGGGTAACCTCGCATTTATCCACGTTATACAGCATCTGCCATGCAGCTGCCCAATCACCCAACCTGTCCAAATCATACTGGAGTTTATCTGCATCCTCCTCACAGCACACAGGCTCACCCAGCTTTGTGTCGTCTGCAAACTTAGAGATATTACATCTAGTTCCCTCGTCTAGATCATTAATATATATTGTGAATAGCTGGGGTCCTAGCACCGATCCCTGTGGTACCCCACTAGTCACTGCCTACCACTCGGAAAAAGACCCGTTTATTCCAACTCTTTGCTTCCTGTCTGTCAACCAGTTTTCTATCCAAATCAGTAACTTATCCCCAATCCCATGTGCTTTAACTTTGCACGCTAATCTCTTATGCGGGACCTTATCGAAAGCCTTCTGAAAGTCCGAATACACCATATCCACTATTTCTCCCTTATCTATTCTACCAGTTACATCCTCAAAAAATTCCAGTAGATTAGTCAGGCATGATTTCCCTTTTGTAAATCCATGTTGACTTTGTCCGATCCTGTCACTGTTTTCCAAGTGCTCTGCTATTATATCTTTTATAATGGACTCAAGCATTTTGCCCACTACCGATGTCAGTCTTACCGGTCTATAGTTCCCCGTTTTTTCTCTACCACCTTTTTTAAATAGTGGGGTTACATTTGCTACGCTCCAATCCATGGGAACTGTTGCAGAATCAATAGAATTTTGAAAGATGACCAGCAATGCATCTGCTGAGTGCAAGTCAGCAGAGAGTGCTGAGTTTGGGTAAGTGTGAGTAGTTCTTTAATTGTTAGTTCTCTTTAAATCATTCTTGATAAGAGTACTTAAGCAGTTTAAGTGAAGGGGAAAAGTTAACTATTTGGGATTCTGTTGGTTTAAGAAGAGTAAAACAAGGTTACACTGCGGTAGGAGTAAATTGGCACAGCAGGCAGTGGAAACCAATTTTCTAATCAATCAGCAGGGGTGACTCATTTGGCTGTAAACAAACAAACAGTAGAAAAAGACCAGTGCTAGTGAGAGCAAGCACTGAGTGCAAGTCAGCAGAGAGTGCTGAGTTTGGGTAAGTGTGAGTTCGGGTGAGTGGGGTGAAGGGTGCTCTTTTCAAACTTTAACTCTGGGTTGTAGTTAATAAGGCCTTTCTGGTGCAGAGTGACTGTTGGTAAACCATTTAACTGGTGTAATTTAGAGGGATTGATTTAATTAAATCCAATTAATTAGAGGGGATACTAGCAGCTATAATGGGGCAGAGAGTGTCTTTAACTAAGAATAAAAAAATAATTAATTACTTAGAATGGAGCAGGTGATGTGTTACTGTTGCAAGATGTGGGAGCCGGTGGACCCCATTGAGGCTCACGGTGATTACATCTGTGACAAGTGTCTGCTGCTACAGGAACTCCAGCTCCGTGTTGATGAGCTGGAATCTGACCTTCAGACACTGCGACACATCAGGGAGGGGGAGAAGTACATGGACTTTGTGTTTCAGGAGGTGGTCACACCTATGAAGTTAATTCATTCAGATGTAGCCCATGGTCATGGACAGGACGGTGTGACTACGAATGAGGCAGGTACGGGGATCCAGGAGGTAGTGTTGGAGGAGCCGCAGTCCTTGCTCTTGTCCAACAGGTTCGAGGTTCTTACTCCCTGTGGGGACGGGAGCAGGGACGGCAGGGAGGATGAGCTACCTGGCCACAGCACCGTGGAACGGGGGGCCATTCAAGAGGGGGGAGTAAATCGAAATGTTGTAGTGGTAGGGGATAGTATTATTAGGGGGATAGATAGAGTTCTCTGCAGCCGAGAGCGAGAGTCCCGTAGGCTGTGTTGCCTGCCCGGTGCCAGGGTTAAGGACATCTCCTCTGGGCTGGAAAGAAACTTGCAGTGGGAGGGGGTGGATCCAGTTGTCGTGGTCCATGTTGGTACAAACGACGTAGATAGGACAAGGAAGCCGGTTCTTTTAAAGGAGTATGAGCAGCTAGGGGTCAAATTAAAAAACAGAACCTCAAGGGTAATAATCTCTGGATTATTACCTGAGCCACGAGCGAATTTGGCTAGGACAAATAAAATTAGAGATTTAAATGAGTGGCTCAAAGACTGATGTGGGAGAAATGGGTTTTGCTTCCTGGGACACTGGCACCAGTACTGGGGGAGGAGGGAGCTGTTCCGTTGGGACGGGCTTCACTTGGCCAGTGCTGGGACTAGAGTCCTGGCGGATCATATAAAAAGGGCTGTAGAGAGGGCTTTAAAACTAACTAGTGGGGGGAGGTTCCGAGAGAGCAAATAATAAAAATGACAACAGAGAAGGTCATAGACTTAGGTAGCAGTGGGGAAATTAAAAACCAGAGTGTGTCAGGAAGGGGCAGAAGGTATGCAGTAAAAGGTAATGTAATAAAAAGGGCAAAAGCAGGAACTAAGTGTCACAAAACATATTTGAAAGTTCTCTATCTGAATGCACGTAGCATTCGCAACAAAATAGACGAGTTAATGGCACAAATAACTACATATGGGTATGATCTTGTGGCCATTACAGAAACATGGCTGTAGGGTGACAATGCCTGGGAATTAAACATACCAGGTTATTTAACGATCAGGAAGGACAGGCAGGAAGCAAGGGGAGGTGGGGTGGCTATATTAATAAAGGAAGGAATCACTGTAATACAGAGAAGAGATATTGGGTCAAAAGATCAGGATAATGAAACAGTTTGAGTGGAGATACGGAATAATAAGGGGAAAAAGACACTAGTGGGCCTAGTCTATAGGCCTCCGAATAGTTGCAACTCTGTTGGACAGAGTATCAATCAGGAAATAGTTGAGGCTTGTAATAAGGGAACATCTATAATTATGGGGGATTTTAACTATCATATTAATTGGACAAATCAAATTGGGCAGGGCTGCCTTGAGGATGAGTTCATTGAGTGTATTAGGGATGGGTTCCTTGAGCAGTATGTAACTGAACCGACCAGGTGGCAAGCAACCTTACATCTGGTCCTGAGTAACGAGACGGGATAAATTAAAAATTTCGTAGTAAAGGATCCCCTTGGAATGAGTGACCATAACATTGTTGAATTCCATATTAAATTAGAGGGTGAGAAGGTCGGATCTCAAACAAGCGTGCTAAGCTTGAATAAAGGAGACTATGAAGGTATGCGAGCGGAATTGAGTAGAGTGGATTGGGAAAATAGATTAAAGGGTAAGACGATACATGATAAGTGGTGTACATTTAAGGAGTTATTTTACAACTTTCAAAAAATATATATTCCACTGAGAAGAAAAGGGTGTAAAAGAAAAGACAATCATCTGTGGCTAAGTAAAGAAATTAAGGATAGTATTCGACTAAAAACAAGGACTTATAATAATGTCGCCATATCTAGTGGAGGGATAGAGGATTGGGAAATCTTTAAAAGACAGCAAAAAATAACAAAAAGATTGATTAAGAAAGGGAAGATAGATTATGAAAGTAAATTAGCAAAAAATATAAAAACAGATAGTAAGAGTTTTTATAGTTATATAAAAAGAAAAAGGGTGGCTAAAGTAAATGTTGGTCTCTTAGAGGATGAGACCGGGAAATTAATGTTGAGAAATATGGAGATGGCAAATACACTGAATGAATATTTTGTATCAGTCTTTACAGTAGAGCACACTAAGAATATCCCAACAATGGACAAACAGGGGGCTATAGGGGGGGGGAGGAGCTAAACACGATCAAAATCACTAAGGAAGTGGTACTCGGTAAAATAATGGGACTCAAGGCGGATAAATCACCTGGACCTGATGGCTCACATCCTAGGGTCTTGAGGGAAGTGGCGGTAGGGATTGTGGATGCATTGGTAATAATTTTACAAAACTCCCTGGACTCAGCAAAGATCCCGGCAGACTGGAAAACTGCTAATGTAACACCCTTATTTAAAAAGGGCAGTAGACAGAAGGCTGGAAACTATAGACCGGTTAGCCTAACATCTCTGGTAGGTAAAATTTTGGAGTCCCTTATTAAGGAGACAGTAACGGGACATTTGGATAATCATAATTTAATAGGACAAAGTCAGCGTGGTTTTATGAAGGGGAAGTCATGTTTGACAAATTTGCTGGAGTTCTTTGAGGAAGTAACACACAGGCTGGATAAAGGGGAACCAGTGGATGTGGTGTATTTAGACTTCCTAAAGGCATTTGACAAGGTGCCACACAAAAGATTATTGCTTAAGATAAAAAATCACTGGATTGGGGGAAATATTCTGGCATGGATAGAGGATTGGCTATCTAACAGAATCTAACAGTATCTAATTTACTTCACCTGAGGAAGGGGCAATCGATAGCTCCGAAAGCTTGTGATTTCAAATAAAACTGTTGGACTATAACCTGGTTTTGTGCGACCTCTCAATTTTATCTAACAGAAGGCAGAGAGTTGGGATAAATGGTTCATTCTCGGACTGGCAACCAGTAGCCAGTGGTGTTCCGCAGGGGTCAGTGCTGGGTCCCCAACTCTTCTACAATCTATATTAACGATTAGGAGGAGGGGACCGAGTGCAACATATCAAAGTTTTCAGATGATACTAAGATGGGAGGGAAAGTAGAAAGTGAGGAGGACATAAAAAACCTACAAGGATACATAGACAGGCTAAGTAAGTGGGCAGAGATTTGGCAGATGGAATACAATACTGGAAAGTGTGAGGTTATGCACTTTGGCAGGAAAAATAGTAGAGCAAGTTATTATCTAAATGGCAAGAAACTGGAAAGTACTGAAGTACAAAGGGATCTGGAGGTCCTGGTGCACGAAACTCAAAAGGTTAATATGCAGGTGCAGCAAGTGATTAAGAAGGCCAATGGAATGTTGGCTTTCATTGCTAAGGGGATAGAATATAAAAATAGGGAGGTATTGCTGCACTTGTACAAGGTATTGGTGAGACCGCACCTGGAGTACTGCATACAGTTTTGGTGTCCATACTTAGGAAAAGACATACTTGCTCTCGAGTCAGTACAAAGAAGGTTCACTTGGTTAATCCCGGGGATGAGGGGATGGACATATGCGGCGAGGTTGGGTAGATTGGGACTCTACTCATTGGAGTTCAGAAGAATGAGAGGCGATCTTATTGAAACATATAAGATTGTGAAGGGGTTGGATCGGGTGGATGCGGGGAGGATATTCCCGATGATGGGTGAAACTAGAACTAGGTGGCATAGTCTTAGAATAAGGGGCTGCTCTTTCAAAACTGCGATGAGAAGGAACTACTTCACTCAGAGGGTGGTAGGTCCATGGAATATGCTGCCCCCAATTGCTGTAGAAGCTACATCATTACATAAATTTAAAACAGAAATAGACTGTTTCCAAGAAGTAAAGGGAATTAAGGGTTACGGGGAGCGGGCAGGAATTTGGACATGAGTCTAGGTTCGGATCGGTCATGGCCCTGTGGGTAGCGTAGCGGGCACAGGGGCCGTGTAGCCTGATCCTGCTCCTATTTCGTGTGTCCAATTCTGTTAGGTTCAGGAGATGGTTCTGTGATAGTACATTGGCGGTTAGGATCAGATCAGCTATGATCTTATTGAATGGCGGAGCAGGCTCGAGGGGCTAATTGGCCTACTCCTGCTCCTATTTCTTATGTTCTTATGTTCTTACTATTTCTACGGCCACTTCCTTAAGTACCCTAAGATGTAGTTTATCAGGCCTTGGGGATTTATCGGCCTTAAATCCCGTCAATATCCCTACAATTGATTTCATTCAATTCCTCCCTCTCATTAGACAGGATGAATATTGGGCTGTGGTTATTGATTATTCCACTTCTGTAACTGATTAAGGTTTGACGAACCAGTTGTTACCTCTGATTCAGAGTCTCTGCACAGGTAACCATAACAATCTCTGGCCTTAGCTCAGTGAGGTGTGTCCCTGCGAGGAGAGACATGCATAACTGAGGAACATGTATATCAGGTTTTCATAATACACATATCAGTCCCGAGGGCAGTAAATAATAGCATTAATAAATTGATGTTACCCCTTCAAAATTTAAAGGCCTCTATTAGGCCACCCCTCAGCCTTCTCTTTTGTAAAGAAAGGAGCCCCAGCCTGTTCAATCTTTCCTGATGGTTATAATGTCTCAGTTCTGGTGTCATCCTTGTAAAAATATTACACTTTCTCCTGAGCCTTAATATCCTTTATGTAATATGGAGATCAGAACTGCACACAGTGCGCTCAGTGTGGTATAACCAAGGTTCGATATAAGTTTAAGCTAACCTCTTTGCTTTACGATTCTATTCTTCTAGAAATGAACCCCAGTGCTTTGTTTCCATGTTTATGGTCATGTTAACATGCGTTGCTACTTTAAATGATTTGTTAATCGGTGCCCCTCTACCCGATTCCCACTCTGATTTCCAAGGAGTATTTGGGAAACTTATTCTTCCTAGCAAAATGCAGTACCTCTCACTTAGCTACATTGAAATTAATTTGCCATTTAAACGCCCTTTCTGCAAGTGTATTAATGTCTGCCGGTATTGTGTTGCATTCTTCCTCTGTATTAACTGTACTTCCAATTTGGATTCATCTGCAAATTTTGAATTTGTTCTTCTGCTTCCCGATTCAATATATGTAAATGGTGAACAACAATGATTGCAGCGCCGATCCTTGTGGAACATCGCTTCTCACCATCCACCTATCTGAGTAAATAGCTTTATCCACTATTCCCTATTTTCTGTTCTTGCAGCCATCTTGCTATCCATTCTGCTGCTTGTCTCCTAACTCCACTTGCTCTGTGATTCAGTCTGCTATGTGGTATCTTATCGAATGGCTTAAAAAAATCAAATATATCTCCTGCATAACCCTTATCTAATCTTTCTGATACTTATTCAAATAATTCACTAAGGTTGCTCAAGCAAGACATTCCAAAGGGGGTGCAGGAACAGATGGACCCGGGGGTACATGTACAAAAATCGTTGAAGGTGGCAGGGCAAGTTGAGAAAGCGGTTAAAAATGCTTACTGGAATCTTAGCTTTATAAATAGAGGCATAGAGTACAAAAGCAAAGAAGTTATGATAAACATTTATGAAACATTGGTTCGGCCACAACTGGAGTATTGTGTCCAATTCTGGGCACCGCACTTTAGGAAGGGGCATGAAGGCTTTAGAGAGGGTGCAGAAAAGATTCACAAGAATGTTTCCAGGTATGAGGGACTTCAGTTATGTAGATATACTCGAGAAGCTGGGGTTGTTCTCAGTAGAGCAGAGAAGATTGAACGGAGATTTGATAGAGGTGATCAAAATCATGAGGGTTCTAGACAGAGTAGATAGAGAGAAGCTGTTCCCATTGGTAGAACGGTCAAGAAACAGAGGGCACAGGTTTTAGGTGATGTGCTGAAGATCCAAAGGTGACATGAGGAAAAACTTTTTAAGGCAGCGTTGGGTTATGATCTGTAATGCACTGCCTGAAAGGGTGGTGCATGCAGATTCAATCGTGACTTTCAAAAGGAAATGGGAGATGTACCTGAAGGAAAAGAATTGCAGGGCTGCGGTGAAAGGGCAGGGATTGGGATTAGCTGCAGTGCATGTGCAGAGAGTGAGCACGGGCTCGACAGGCCGAATGGCCTCCTTCTGTGCTATAACCATTCTATGATTTCCTTTTGGAAAACCTGCTGACTACTCGTTATTATATTTTGTGTTTCTAGATGTTTTTCTATTACATCTTTGAGTAAGGATTCCATTAACTTTCCTACCATCGACGTTATGCTAACTGGTCTGTAGATCCATGGAATTGTTCTTTCTTCCATTTTAAATACAGGAATAACATTTAAATGGTGAACCACAGTGATCTTCCATTCCCTTCCTCGACTTCTCTATCTTCATTTCAGGGTCTAGGCCATCCACCAATATCTACTATAATCCCACCAACTCCCACAGGAATCTTGAGTAGACTTCCTCCCACCCGACTTCCTTGAAGGGCTATATTCTATTCTCAGAGTTTTTCCGCCACCGTTGCATATGTTCTGACAATGCTACCTTTCACACCAGTGCTTCCGAAATGTCTTCATATTTCCTCAGCCGAGTACTCACCTCCATTGTGACTGACAGGGCCCTCGACTGTGTCAAACTGCATTGCTCCCATCATCCCTTGTCCTGAGATTCCACTGCACCAGCCTTCACATTCAACGGATCATCCTCTGCCATTTCCATCATGTCCAGCTAAGGCCAACAACAAACATATCTTCCCCTGCACTCCAATCCCCCCGGCCCTCGCAACACCCTGGTCCACTCTTCCATCACCACTAACATCTGCTCCCCTTCCCCGGCACCTTCCTATGCAAGCGCAGGAGATGCAACAGCTGCCCTTTCCCATCTTTCCATCCCACCAGCCAAGGCCCCAGACATTCCATCCACGTGAAAGACTAATTTACTTTTACTTCCACCAATTTAATATATCATACTCGCTGCCCACGATCCAGTCTCCTGTACATTGGATGGACTAAGCACAGATTGGGTGATTGCTTTGCTGAACGCCTCCGTTCAGTCCACAAATGTGATCCAGAGCTTCAGGTCACTTCCCACTTTAATTCTACATCCCACTCCCACTCTGAACTCTCTGTTCTCGGCCTCCTGCACTGTTCCCATTTTAAACTCAATGAGGAACAGCACCTTATTTTTCGGTTCGGCATTTTATTGCCTGCCGGATTCAACACTAAGTTTAAAAACTTCAGATCATAACCTCCGCTCCCGTTTTCTCGGACGACTTGTGCTGGTAATGGAGGATGGCTCCACCAGAGCCACTGGGAGTGGAGGAGGTTTGGGCTGGGGCTTGGGGTGGCGATCCCGGTACACGGCCAGCAGGCTGGCCCAAAAACCTGGGGTATACCCAACTTTCTCTGCCACATGTGCCCTACTACCCCTCCCCCTTGTTATTCTGCTGTAACCATTTACACCTCCTCTAGACCCATCTTCTGTTTCTTTAATTCTCCCATTCGCCTTGCACCATCATCCCTTTAGTCATTGAATCACTCCTGCCCTCCAACCAATCACAGAGATTCCTATTTTTTCTATCCTTATGCTAAAGCACTTTTCTGTGACTCTATCATTGCTTTAATACTGATAATATCTGGAATCGTCCAGTTCTGATGAAAGGTCACGGACCTGAAATGTTAACTCTGTTTCTCTCTGCACAGATGCTGCCTGACCCGCTGAGTGTTTTCAGCATTGTCTTTTTTAATAAATTAAAGCTAGTATTAAGTAAAAGGAGGAAGCTTATAAAGTTGCCAGAAAACACAGTCAGCCTGAGGATTGGGATATTTTAGAAATCAGCAAAGGGGGACCAAGAAATGGATAAAGAAAGGGAAAATGGAATATGAGCACAAATTAGCGAAAAATCTAAAACCGGATTGTAAAAGCTTCTATAGGTATGTGAAAAGGAAAAGACTGGTGAAGGTAAATGTAGGTCCTTTACACTCAGAGATAGGATCATTTATAATGGGGAATGAGGAAATGTCCGAGAAATTAGATAAATACTTTGTTTCTGTCTTCACGGAGGAAGACACAAAAAAACTCCCAGAAATACAAGAAAACCAAGGGTGTGGCGAGAATGAAGATCATAATGAAATTATTATTAGTAAAAAAAACAGTACGAGCAAAATTAATGGGACTAAATGTCGATAAATCTCAAGGACCGGATGACCTACATCCTCGGGTGTTGTAAGAGGTGGCCATTGGGATAGTGGACGCATTGGTTGTCATCTTCCAAAATTCTATACATTCTGGAATGGTTCCTGCAGATTGGAGGACAGCAAATGTAACCCCGCTTTTTAAGAAAGGAGGGAGAGAGAAAAGGGAACTACAGACCTGATGGTCTCACATCAGTCGTTCGGAAAATGCTGGAATCTATTATAAAGGATGCAATAACTGGGCACTTAGAAACTAATAGTAAGATTGGGCAGAGTCAACATGGATTTATGAAAGGGAAGGCCTCTTTGACAAACCTATTGGAGTTCTTTGAGGATGTAACTAGTGGAGTAGACAAAGGGGAAACGGTAGATGTGGTGCATTTGGATTTTCAGAAGGCCTTCGATAAGGTACCACACAAGAGGTTGGTGAAATCAATTAGGGCACTTGTAATTGGGGGTAATATACTAGCATGGATTGAGAATTGGTTAACAGACAGGAAACAGAGTAGGGATAAATTAGTCTTTTTCAGGATGGCAGGCTGTGACTAGTGGGGTACCGCAAGGACCGGTACTTGGGCCCCAGCTATTCACAATCTATATCAATGATTTGGATGATGTGACTAAATGTAACATTTCCAAATTTACTGATGACACAAAGCTAGGTGGCAGTGTCAGTTTCGAAGAAGATCTGAAGAGGCTTCAAGGGGATGTCGACAGGCTCAGTGAGTGGGCGAGAACATAGCAGATGGATTATAATGAGGATAAATGTGAAGTTATCCACTTTGGTCGAAAAAACGGAAAGGCAGAATATTTCCTAAATGGTGAAAGATTGGGGAATGCAGATGCTCAAAGGTACCTGGGTGTCCTTGTACATGACTCACTGAAAGTGAATGTGCAGGTGCAGCAAGGAAGGCAAATGGTATGCTGGCCTTCATTACAAGAGGATACTTGCGTACAGGAGTAAAGAAGTCTTCCTCCAATTCTATAGGGCCTTGGTGAGACCACACCTGGAGTACTGTGTACAATTGTGGTCTCCTTACATAAGGAAGGATATACTTGCCATAGAGGGAGTGCAACGAAGGTTCACCAGATTTATTCCTGGGATGACGGATCTGTCGTATGAGAAGAGATTGAGTAAACTAGGCCTGTATTCTCTTGAATTCAGAAGAATCAGAGGGGTTCTCATTGAAGCATACAAAATTATTACAGGGCTTGATAGGGTGGGTGCTGGGAGATTGTTTCCCTTGGCTGGGGAGTCTAGAACCGGGGGCCACTGCCTTTGGATAAAGGGTAGGCCATTCAGGACAAGGATAAGAAGAAAGTTCTTCACACAGAGGGTGGTAAATCTTTCGAATTCTCTACCCCAGAGGGCTGTGGATGCTCAGTCATTGGGTATATTCAAAACAGGTCGATAGATTTCTGACTAGTAAGGGCATCAAGGGATATGGTGATACGGCCGGTGAATGGAATTGAGGCAGAAGATCAGACATGATCTCATTGAATGGCGAAGCAATCTCGAAGGGCCAAATGGCCTACTCCTGCTCCTATTTCTTATGTTCTTATGTTCTTATCAGAATTAAAGCAGTCTCCGTATTTTGCATTTGCTCATATACTTCCGCCTGGATATTAAGAGAGGCGGGTTATGTACGATAGCCGGAGGGTACGGGGTGTATGTGGAATATCAGACAGGATACCAGGAAGTCCAGCTATTCCCGGACGTTGGGGTGTCTTAACTCCACAGCATACGTCCTTTCTCCTTGACTGGTTCCCCACCCCGGAAGTCAGCCTGATTGACAGTCGGGCTTCGAGTCGGACGGGGTGGGGGGACTCTGGGTCAGGACCAGGTAGGTCGGATGGATGAAACTGGGTTGGATGGGGATTCTGATCCCGCGATGTGTCCGATCATGGACCAGGGGATTTGACCTGTCCCGGGGGGTGTGACCGATCCCCGGGGGTTTGAACGGTTCCGGGACTTTGACTGGTCCCGGGGGATTGACCGGTCCCAGGAGTTTGACCGGTCCCAGGGGTTTGACTGGTCCCGGGGTCTGACTGGTTCCGGGTGGTTGACCAGTCCCGGGGGTTTGACCGGTCCCGGGGGTTTGACCGGTCCCAGGGGTTTGACTGGTCCCGGGGGCGTGACCGGTCCCAGGGGTGAGACCGGTCCCGGGGATTTCACTTGTCCTGGGGTTTGACTGGTTCCGGGTGGTTGACTGGTCCCGGGGTTTTGACCGGTCCCAGGGGTGTGACCGGTCCCGGGGGTTTGACCGGTACCGGGGGTTTGACTGCTCCCGGGGGTTTCACCGGTCCCGGGGGTTTCACCAGTACCGGGGGTTTGACTGGTACCGGGAGTTTGATCCGTCACGGGGGTTTGACCAGTCCCGGGGGTTTGAACGATCCCGGGTGTTTGACCGGTCCCGGGAGTTTGACCCGTCACGGGGGTTTGACCAGTCCCTGGGGTGTGACCAGTGCCAGGAGTGTGACCAGTCCCGGGGGTTTGACCAGTCCCGGGGGTTTGAACGATCCCGGGTGTTTGACCAGTCCCGGGAGTTTGACCCGTCACGGGGGTTTGACCAGTCCCTGGGGTGTGACCAGTGCCAGGAGTGTGACCAGTCCCGGGGGTTTGACCAGTCCCGGGGGTTTGACCGGTCCCTGGGCTTTGACCAGTCCCGAGGGTTTGACCGGTCCCGGGGCTGTGACCGGTCCCGGGGGATTTTACCAGTCCCGGGGGTTTGACCAGTCCCAGGGGTTTGACCAGTCCCAGGGGATTGACCAGTCCCGGGGGTTTGACTGGTCCCGGAGGTGTGACCGGTCCCGGGGGTTTGACCGTTCCCGGTGGGGTGACCGGTCCCGGGGTTCTGACCAGACCCGGGAGTTTGACCGGTCCTGGGGGTTTGACCTGTCCCGGGGGTTTGACCAGTCCCGGGGGTTTGACCGGTCCTGGGGTTGTGACCGGTCCCGGGGGTTTGACCTGTCCCGGGGTTCCGACCTGACCTGGGGGTTTCACCGGTCCCAGGGGTTTGACCAGTACCGGGGTTTGAACAGTCCCGGGGGTTTGACCAGTCCCGGGGCTGTGACCGGTCCCGGGGATTTGACCAGTCCCGGGGGTTTGACCGGTCCCGGGGGTTTGACCAGTCCCGGGGGTTTGACCGGTCCCGAGGGATTGACCAGTCCCGGGGGTTTGATTTGTCCCCGGGATTTGACCAGACCCGGGGGTTTGACAAGACCCGGGGGTTTTGACCAGTCCCGGGGGGTTTGACCAGACACGGGGGGTTTGACCAGTCCCGGGGTGTTTGACCTGACCCGGGGGGGTTTGACCGCTCCCGGGGGTTTCACCTGTCCAGGGGGTTTGATTGGTCCCAGGGGTTTGACCGGTCCCGGGGGTTTGACCATTCCCGGGAGTTTGACAGGTCCTGGGGTTTGACCAGTCCCGGGAGTTTGACAGGTCCCGGGGTTTGACCAGTCCCGGGGGATTGACCATTCCCGGGAGTTTGACAGGTCCCGGGGGTTTGACCAGTCCCGGGGGATTGAACTGGTCCCGGGGGTTTGACTGGTCCCGGGGGTATAACCAGTCCCGGGGGTTTGACTTATCCCGGGGGTGTGACCAGTCCCGGTGGTTTGACCGGTCCCGGGGGTTTGACCGGTCCCGGGTGTGTGACCAGTCCCGGTGGTTTGACCGGTCCCGGGGATTTGACCACTCCCGTGTGTTTGATCGATCCCGGGGGTTTGACCAGTCCCGGGGGTTTGACCGCTCCCGGGGGGTTTGACCGCTCCCGGGGGTTTCACCTGTCCAGGGGGTTTGATCGGTCCCAGGGGTTTGACCGGTCACGGGGGTTTGACCATTCCCGGGAGTTTGACAGGTCCCGGGGCTTTGACCAGTCCCGGGGGATTGACCGGCACGGGGGTTTGACCGGTCCCGGGGGTATAACCAGTCCCGGGGTTTTGACCGGTCCCGGGGGTGTGACCAGTCCCGGTGGTTTGACCGGTCCCGGGGGTTTGACCGGTCCCGGGTGTGTGACCAGTCCCGGTGGTTTGACCGGTCCCGGGGGTTTGACCACTCCCGGGGGATTGACCATTCCCGGGAGTTTGACCAGTCCCGGGGGTTTGACCAGTCCCAGGGGTTGTGACCTGTCCCGGGGGATTGACCAGTCCCGGGGGTTTGACCAGTTCCGGGGGTTTGACCAGTCCCAGGGGTTGTGACCTGTCCCGGGGGATTGACCAGTCCCGGGGGTTTGACCAGTTCCGGGGGTTTCACCGGTCCCGGGGATTTGACCGATCCCGGGGGAGTGACCAGTCCCGGTGGTTTGACCGGTCCCAGGGGTTTGACCGGTCCCGGGGATTGACCAGTCCCGGGGGATTGACCAGTTCTGGGGGTTTGACCTGTCCCGGGGGGTTTGACCAGTCCCGGGGGTTGTGACCTGTCCCGGGGGATTGACCAGTCCCAGGGGTTTGACCAGTTCCGGGTGTTTGACCGGTCCCGGGGGTTTCACCGGTCCCGGGAGTTTGACCGGTCCCGGGGTTTTGACTGGTCCCGGGGTTTTGACCAGTCCCGGGGGTTTGACCAGTCCCGGGTGTTTGACCGGTCCCGGGGGTTTTGACTGGTCCCGGGGGTTTTACCAATCCCGGGGGTTTGACCGGTCCCGGAGGTTTGACCAGTCCCGGGGGTTTGACCAGTCCCGGAGGTTTGACCGGTCCCGGGTGTTTGACCGGTCCCGGGGGTTTGACCAGTCCCGGAGGTTTGACCAGTCCCGGGGCGTGTGACCAGCCCCGGGGGTTTGACCAGTCCCGGGGGTTTGACCAGTCCCGGGGGTTTGACGGGTCCTGGTGGGTTTGACCGGTCCCAGGGGATTGACCAGTCCTGGGGATTTGTACAGTCCCGGGGGTTTGAACAGTCCCGGAGGTTTGACCGGTCCCGGGGGTTTGACCGGTCCCGGGGGTTTGACCAGTCCCGGAGGTTTGACCAGTCCCGGGGCGTGTGACCAGCCCCGGGGGTTTGACCAGTCCCGGGGGTTTGACCAGTCCCGGGGGTTTGACGGGTCCTGGTGGGTTTGACCGGTCCCAGGGGATTGACCAGTCCTGGGGATTTGTACAGTCCCGGGGGTTTGAACAGTCCCGGGGTTTCACCGGTCCCGGGAGTTTGACCGGTCCCGGGTTTTGACTGGTCCCGGGGTTTTGACCAGTCCCGGGGGGTTTGACCAGTCCCGGGTGTTTGACCGGTCCCGGGGGTTTTGACTGGTCCCGGGGGTTTTACCAATCCGGGGGTTTGAACCGGTCCCGGAGGTTTGACCAGTCCCGGGGTTTGACCGGTCCCGGGGTTGTGACCTGTCCCGGGGGTTTGACCAGTCCCGGAGGTTTGACCAGTCCGGGGCGTGTGACCAGCCCCGGGGGTTTGACCAGCCCGGGGGTTTGACCAGTCCCGGGGGTTTGACGGGTCCTGTTGGGTTTGACCGGTCCCAGGGGATTGACCAGTCCTGGGGATTTGTACAGTCCCGGGGGTTTGAACAGTCCCAGGGGTTTGACCGGTTCCGGGGGTTTGGCCCGTCCTGGGGGTTAGACCAGTCCCGGGGTTTTGACCAGTCCACGGGTTTGACCGGCCCCAGAAGATTGACCAGTCCTGAGGGTGTGACCTGTCCCGGGGGTTTGACCGCTCCAGGGGGTTTGACCGGTCCCCGGTGGTTGTCCAGTTCCGGGTCTTTGACCGGTCCTGGGCTGTGTGGCCGCACCCGGGGGTTTGATCAGTCCCGGGGGTTTGACCGGTCCCGGGGGTTTGACCGGTCTCGTGTCCAATCCCCAGTCTTGGAGACGTCTGATCCGGACACAGAAACATAGAAACATAGAAGATAGGAGCAGGAGTAGGCCATTCGGCCCCTCGAGCCTGCTCCGCCATTCGATGAGATCATGGCTGATCATCCAAGCTCAGTACCCTGTACCTGCCTTCTCCCCATATCCTTTGATACCTTTAGCTTTAAGAAATATACCTAACTCATTCTTGAATATATTTAATGACTTGGCCTCAACTACCTTCTGTGGTAAAGAATTCCACAGGTTCACCCCTCTCTGGGTGAAGAAATTCTTCCTCATTTCTGTCCTAAATGGCTTACCCGTTATCCTTAGATTATGAATCCTGGTTCTGGACTCTCCGACCATCGGCAACATTCTTCCTGCATCTAGTTTGACCAGACCTATCAGAATTTTATATGTTTCGATGAGATCCCCTCTCATTCTTCTATACTCCAGCGAGTATAAGCCCAATCGACCCAATCTCTCCTCATATGTCATTCCTGCCATCCCAGGTATCAGCCTTGTGAGTCTTCGCTGAACTCCTTCCATGGCAATAACATCCTTCCTTAGATAAGACGACCAAACTGCACACAGTACTCAATTAGTTGTCTCACCAAGGCCCTGTACAACTGCAGCAGGACATCCTTGTTCCTATACCCAAACCCTTTCGCTATGAAGGCCAACATACCATCTGCCTTCTTCACCGCCTGCTGCACCTGCATGCTTACTTTCAGCGACTGGTGCACAAGGACACCCAGGCCTCGTTGCACTTCCCCTTCTTCCAATCTATTGCCATTCAGATAATAGTCTGCCTTTCTGTTTTTGACACCAAAGTGGATAACCTCGCATTTATCCACGTTATATTGCATCTTCCACGCTTCTGCCCACTCACCCAACCTATCCAAATCATCCTGGAGTTTCTCAGTATCCTCCTCGGAGCACACACGCCCATCCAGCTTTGTGTCATCTGCAAACTTGGAGATATTATATTTAGTTCCGTTATCCAGATCATTAATGTATATTGTGAATAGCTGGGGTCCAAGGACCGATCCCTGTGGCACCCCACTAGTCACTGCCTGCCACTTGGAAAAAAGACCCATTAATTCCTACTCTCTGCTTTCTGTCCCCCAACCAGTTCTCTATCCAAGAAAATACCTTGCCCCCAATCCCACGTGCCTTAACTTTACACGCTAATCTCTTATGCGGGACCTTATCAAAAGCCTTTTGAAATTCCAAATACACCACATCCACTGGACCCCAGGTTTCCATCCATGGGGGGTTTCGGGCGAAGGGTAGAGCTTGAGGGGTGGGGGGCGAAATCATTCCGGAGGCCCAGGAAGCCCGGCCAGCCGTAGTTAAACCAGTAAAACAAGTTAAATCAGAGCCTGCCCGCCTCATTAAAATATTTAACTTGCCAACCCGCCTCCTGGGAGCGGTTCGCTGCCCGCTCCCCTGTCCCGTCTCCATTAAACTCAGAAGCGGGCGGGTTGGAGGCGGGTTGGGGTCGGGAGGATAATGTTCAATTTTCACCTCTGACCCGACCCCAACCCGCCGGTTTTTGGGGTGTTAAAATCCAGCCCTTACTGTCTGGGCTCAGACACAGAGAATGTGTGATCAGTAATTTCCAGTCTCTTTTCCCTTCTGTGGTTTACAGTGAATTTGCTGGCGATTGTGATCCTGTCCCGGGGAAAGTGCGGGCTCTCCACCTGCACCACTCGCTACCTGGTGGCCATGGCAGCGCCGGATTTCCTGACCATTGTCACTGATGTCATACTGAGGCACATCAGATGGTATTATTTCCCATGGTCTTTCCTGGACATCACCCCTGTGTGTAGAGTTATCTTTGTCCTGGCCGCTGCAGCAACAGGCTGTTCTGTCTGTTTCACCGTCACTTTCACCTTTGATCGATTTGTGGCCATTTGTTGCCAAAAGCTGAAAACTAAATATTGCACCGGGAAAACTGCGGCTGTGGTTCTGGCAACAACCGGCATTCTGCTCTGTTTAAAAAACGTTCCCATCTACTTTACATTTCAACCCTGGGTGATAATCGACAATGTGCCGTGGTTCTGTGTCACAATCCCGAGCTATTATACTGACCCCGGGTGGGTGGGATTTGATTGGTTTGACACGGTTTTAACCCCATTGCTCCCATTCGGTTTAATTCTGTTGCTCAACGCTCTGACAGTTAAACACATTTTAGTGGCCAGTCGGGTCCGTAAGGCATTGAGGGGTGAGAGCAAGGGAGAGAATGGTAGAGACCCAGAGATGGAGAGCAGAAGGAAGTCTGTGATTTTACTCTTCACCTTATCCGGCAGCTTCATACTGCTGTGGCTGGTGAATGTTATACATTTCTTATATTATAGTATTACAGGAACAGATCCCAATTATTACACTGGTTCTTTATATATCTTTGGAAAATTCGGATTTATGCTGCGGGATTTAAGTTGCTGCACAAACACATTTATTTATGGGGTGACCCAGTCCAAGTTCAGAGAGCAGGTGAAGAGGGCGGTGAAATATCCGCTTACCTCAATTATTCAATTCATTAATAATCAGGAACAACTGAGCTCAGCCCAGAGGCGGCTCCCAGTGTTTCCAGCCCAGGAATGTAAGATTCAGCCCCAGACTGCCATCCACTGAATTACACCAGCAATCGCTGGAGATCTGAAGATACAGCCAGCGGCGGGGCGAGCACTGTGTTTAGGACTCTGCGCTGTTTCTGACTGACATATCCCACATTGTCTTTCGGGACAGGACCAGTAGTTTGCTGCTTTCACTCTGAGCTCTTCTGTAAAGTGTCCCTTCAGCGATTGAGGGCAGCAATTCATTCGCTGCTTCCAGAGTAAGAGCCTGGTCAATAGGTAGGCAGACAGAGCTGAGCTGCAGTTCAGAGGATTATATTACCTGGAATATACAGCACACAAACAGGCCATTCGGTCCAATCAGTCTGTGCTTTTGTTTATCCTCCACATCAGTCTCCTCTCATTGCATCTACCTCATCCCAGTCTCTCAGAATATCTTTCTATTCCCCTTTCTTGCATTTACTGGTTTAGTTTCATTCTGAAATAATCTAAACTATTTTCCTCAAGCACTTCCTGTGGTAGTAACATAGAAGATAGGAGCAGGAGTAGGCCATTCGGCCTCTCGAGCCTGCTCCGCCATTCGATGAGATCATGGCTGCCTTCTCCCCATATCCCTTGATACCTTTAGCTTTAAGAAATATATCTAACTCATTCTTGAATATATTTAATGACTTGGCCTCAACTACCTTCTGTGGTAGAGAATTCCACAGGTTCACCACTCTCTGGGTGAAGAAATTCCTCCTCATTTCTGTCCTAAATGGCTTACCCGTTATCCTTAGATTATGACCCCTGGTTCTGGACTCTCCGACCATCGAGAACATTCTTCCTGCATCTAGTTTGTCCAGACCTGTCAGAATTTTATATGTTTCGATGAGATCCCCTCTCATTCTTCTATACTCCAGCGAGTATAAGCCCAATCGACCCAATCTCTCCTCATATGTCATTCCTGCCATCCCAGGTCTCAGCCTTGTGAATCTTCTTCCATGGCAACAACATCCTTCCTCAGATAAGGAGATCAAAACTGCACACAGTACTCAAGGTGTGGTCTCACCAAGGCCCTGTACAACTGCAGCAGGACATCCCTGTTCCTATACTCAAACCCTTTCGCTATGAAGGCCAACATACCATTTGCCTTCTTCACCGCCTGCTGCACCTGCATGCCTACTTTCAGCGACTGGTGCACAAGGACACCCAGGTCTCGTTGCACTTCCCCTTCTCCCAATCTATTGCCATTCAGATAATAGTCTGCCTTTCTGTTTTTGACACCAAAGTGGATAACCTCGCACTTATCCACGTTATATTGCATCTGCCACGCTTCTGCCCACTCACCCAACCTGTCCAAATCATCCTGGAGTTTCTCGGTATCCTCCTCGCAGCACACGCTCCCACCCAGCTTTTTGTCATCTGCAAACTTGGACATATTACATTTAGTTCCCTTATCTAGATCATTAATGTATATTATGAATAGCTGGGGTCCAAGGACCGATCCCTGCGGTACCCCACTAGTCACTGCTTGCCACTCGGAAAAAAGACCCATTAATTCCTACTCTCTGCTTTCTGTCCGCCAACCAGTTCTCTATCCAAGTCAATACCTTGCCCCGAATCCCATGTGCCTTAACTTTACACGCTAATCTCTTATGCGGGACCTTATCGAAAGGCTTTTGAAAGTCCAAATAAACCACCTCTACTGGTTCTCCGCTATCTATTTTCCCAGTTACATCCTCAAAAAATCCCAGTAGATTAGTCAAGCGGGATTTAACTTTTGTAAATCCATGTTGACTTTGTCCGATCCTGTCACTGTTTTTCAAGTGCTCAGCTATTACATCCTTTATAATGGACTCTAGCATTTTCCCTAATACCGATGTCAGGCTTACCGGTCTGTAATTCCCCGCTTTCTCTCTATCACCATTTTTGAATAGTGGGGCTGCATTAGCTACCCTCCAATCCATGGGTACAGTTCCAGATTCCATCGAATGTAGTGAGGTCCACATTCTAGCCACGCTGAGTACAGAAATTGCTCCTTATTTCCCAATTGAATTTATTAGTAACTATCTTGTATTTATGACCCCCAAGTGTTGCATTCTCCCACAAGTGTAAACATTCTCTCCACATCTACCCTGTCCAACCCATTCATAATTTTCAAGATCTATATCAGGCCTCAGCAAAGTCCTTTCTCTTCTATAGCAGAAAGGCCCAACCTGTTCAATCTTTCACGATAGCTGCTATCTTTCAGTTCTGGTGCCATCCACCTAATTATTTGTAAGAACGAAGCTATTGGCCCACTTCACGAACTCCGTTGCCTAAACACCGACTCCATCCCTCTCCTTAGCACCAAAAAATGCTGTTTGCAACCTTGGTGTCGTATTTGACCACGGGATGATCTTCCGACCGGATATTCACTCCATCACCAGGACGCCTTACTTCCACCTCGGTAACATCGCCGAAATTCGCCCCTGCCTCAGCTCATCTGCTGCTCAAACCATCATCCATGCCTTTGCTAGCTCTAGACTTGATAACACCAACTCTCTCCTGGCTGGCTTCCCATCTCCCACCCTCCATAACTTGAGCTCATCCAAAGCTCTGCTGCCCGTAACCTAAACCACACCAAATCCCGGTAAACCACCACCCCTGTGCTCGCTGACCTACAGTGACTCCCGTTCCGGCAATGCCTCCATTTTAAAATTATCATCCTTGCTTTCAAATCCCTACATGGCCACGCCCTCCCTACCTCTGCAAGCTCCACTAGCCCCTCAACACTCCCGAGATCTCTGTGTTCCTCTAATTCTGGCCTCTTTCATATCCCCGATTGTAACCGCTCCACCTTTGGCGGCTGTGCTTTAAGCTGCCTGGGCCCTAAGCTCAGGAATCCCCTCCCTAAACCTCTCTGCTTCTCTAAATCTCCCTCCTCCTTTAAGATGCTGCTTAAAACTTACCTCTTTGACTAAGATTTTGGTCATCTTTCCTAATATCTCCTTATGTGGCTCAGGGTCAGGTTTTGTTCAATATCGCTCCCGTGAATCGCTTGGGTCATTTTACTATGTTAAAGGCGCTATATAAATACAAGTTGTCGTTGTTGTTGCAAGTATTTTTTGCACTTTCTCCAGTTCTTCTATGTCCTTTTTATATTATGGAGACAATAACTCTGCACAGTTCTCTAATTGTGACGTGACCCGGGTCCTATACATGTTTAATACAATTTATGAAGTATTTACAGGACAGAGACAGGCCATTCGACTCAAAATGTCCATGTTGGTGTCCATGCTCCACACGACCCTCCACCCACCCTCCTTCATCTAACCCAGTAAAAATATCATTCTATTCCTTTCCCCCTTTAAATGTGTCTGTGCTATTCGCATCAACTGCTCCTTGTGGTAGCGAGTTCCACATTCTGACCACTCATTTGGTAAAAAGGTTTCTCCTGAATTCCCTATTAGATTTATTAATGACTATCTTAAATCTATGGCCCCGAGTTCTAGTCTCTCCTGAAAGTGGAAACACCTTCTCTAATCTACCCTATGAAACCCTTTCATATTCTAAACGAACTCTATCTGATCATCCCTCGGTCTTCACTTACTTAAAGAAAAGAGCCCCAGCTTGTTCAGTCTTTCCTGACAGGTATAACCTCTCAGTTCTGGTATCATTCTAGTTAATACTGTTTGTACCTTCACCAGTCCCTCTATGTCCTTTTTATAAGATGGAGACCATGTTCGCAGTACACCAAGTTTGGTCTAACCAAGGTTCCATACAAGTTTAGCATAACTTCTATTCTTTACAATTCTATCCCTCTAGAAATGAACCCCAGTGCTTTTTTTTTTATGGCCTTATCAACCTGCATTGCAACTTTTAGTGGTTTATGTAACTGTATCATCACATCCCTCTGTCCCTCAACCCCGTTTAGAACTTATTCTCCAAGGAGTCTGTGACCTCCGTATTCTTCCTATTAAAATGCACTACCTCGCATTTCTCTATATTGAGGTTAATTTGCCAGTTACACATCCATTCTGCAAGTTTATTAACGTCCTCCTGTATTTTGTCGCAGTCCTCCTCTATATTAAGTCTAAACCCCCATTTGGGTGGCATCCACAATGTTTGAAATTGCACTTCCGATTCCTGAGTCCTAATTGTTGAAGTAAATGGTGAACAAAAGTGTTGCCAGCACCGATCCTTGTGAAACACCACTTCCCACCACTGGCCAATGTTGGAGTAAAAGTGAGATGGTTACCTGAAACAAAATGGACTCTGTGGAATAAAATGGACTCTGTGGAACAAAATGGACTCTGTGGAACAAAATGGACTCTGTGGAACAAAATGGACTCTGTGGAACAAAATGGACTCTGTGAAACAAAATGGACTCTGTGGAACAAAGGGACTCTGTGAAACAAAATAGACTCTGTGGAACAAAATGGACTCTGTGGAACAAAGGGTCTCTGTTAAACAAAGTGGACTCTGTGGAACAAAGGGACTCTGTTGAACAAAATGGACTCTCTGGAACAAAATGGACTCTGTGGAACAAAGGGTCTCTGTTAAACAAAATGGACTCTGTGAAAAGACATTAAAATGTGCTGACTAACCTTGAGCTACATCCTGTCATTGCATGAAACTATAGAACAGACAAAAGCCAGACCACCAAGGTCCAGATAACGGTTGTTCTTAAAGGAATGTAATTGGAGGTCATTGTTGCTAGGGGGGAATAATTGGCTAAAGTGGAACTAACCAAGACTGCTGTGCTTGTGGAATGTATAAAAAGAAGCACAACAGCCATTTTAAAATTGAGAAGGTGACTGCGTGCACTGCGGAGTGCCAAGCACTTCTCCCAAAGCTTTGTTCAATAAACTGCATGTTGAATCTTTAAGTCTGACTCCGAGTGGTGATTTCCCACAACAAATTGGCGCTGCGAGCAGGGTCTCACTACTGGTGAGTTGATCGGTTGGCCTCGATCGGCGAACTGGAGTAGAGACTATTGAACTGCGGAAGTCAGACTGAGCCAACAATGCAGTTAAAAACGGGTAAAAATTAGGGGAATTTATGGGACTATCGGATAGAAACGGGAATTGATTGCTTGTGCTGATCGACTAAGGACAAGGAAGTGCCTGTCTCAAACGCGCAGCCTTAGACCAGTTGTTAAGAGGGGAAATCCCCCACGCGATGGTCAGGACCATAAAGTGGGCGTAGAGGCACCAAGGAACTTAGGATGGTGAAGCACAAGTAGTAAGGACCATTCGGCATCAAACTCTGTAGTGGCGAACAAACGGAGAGGTACATAAAGTATAAGAATTCGCGAGTGTGTACTGTCTGTAGTTTTAAGCGGTGCGGTAAGGAGCTGATCACCCTGATCTAGAGCCGGACTCCGGTGGAGGAAACAAGTTGCTGAGACGGTAATCGTGGCCGTGAGCATAAACAGAAACCCCAACGAGGGGGCTTAAAAGCCTGACAGATGGGGAAACTAAGTGGGGACCTGCGGATTCCCTTATTGATAAATATATGAAAGACAGACACTCGTTGATTAAGAAGATGCAAAAGGATGGCTGGGATGTTTCCCAGACCTTAGAACAACAGAGAAAGTGGGTAGATGGGGAAAAGAAAGACAAAACAAAAAAGGCAGGGGTATTATTATTACATCAATTAGCTGGACTAATGGGACAAGTAGCCGCTTCCACTAAAAAGTGGAACGAAGACAAGCACAACATTAAGAAATTAGAATCTAGGGTAAAGGAATCTTAAAAGGAATGCTGGGATCTAAGTTTGGGTGAAAGTTTTCCTGACTGTGAATGTTTAAGGAGTTGCAGTATTTCTTTTGTCTGAAAGTCTGTCTTTAAAAAAGTGTCTGTCATTTATGTTTTAGCTCCACCCACTCTTTTGTACAGAGAGCTAAAAGCTGTTTAACCCTTTGAAGACTTGTTTTGAATGACGGACAAGCGTGTGTTGTTTTAAGTTTGTTAATTGTTTTACAAAAGATAAGCTTCAGCCTTGAAGTCACAGTTGCCAATGTGCCTGGAACAAAATGAATTTGAATGTTTACAAGGCATGGGTTATTGTTTCTTTGTTAGTGTGGTTTTTTCAAGCGCTACTGGTTTGTTTAAAAAAAAACTGATCGAGATTGAATTGGAGTTATTGAGGTTAATTAACCTATTAAAACCAGACTTTTATTGTGCACGGTGAAATTCTGGTTGGTGTAAATTTGTGTAGACCACATTGAATAACATATTTAATGGTCTGAAACCAGACTTTAAAATATTTACAGTCTTGGATATAGAACGGGTTCTGGTCCATACCATTGGCAGAGGAATCACAGGGGAAATTCGCCTTTACTGTCAGGGATAGACAGGAATTTTATATCAGACTTTGCAGGGAAAGCAGAGCCGATTCAACAGTTAGTTAAAGAGGTGTTTGGCTGCTATAGATTGTGCCACAAGAATTGAAAAAAAAACTTTGAACTACAATTTAAGTTAAGCTGCTGTGTAAAACTGAGAAGAACAAAAAGTTTGTTTAACAAAAGATTAAGTTTCGGTCTAAGATTTAACCTTGAAGTCGCGGTTGCTATTGTGAAATCTTCCAAAGCAGTTTGATTTGATTTGCTTAAATGTGAAAAACTATTTTTTCTCCAGTTATATTCAATGTTTTTGCAGTATTTTGGAAAGGCATCTGAAGAAAGGACAATAAGAAATATGATGTAATTTATGGCTTTCTACAAGCATGTACTTGTTTGTTTTGTTTTATCTGTTCATGTTCAGTTACGTGAAATGACGCAATTGCGTGCGTCTGACAATGTTTCGCTCCACCTTCTTAAAAAAAAAACCTGCAAAGGAGTTAACCCTTTCCACGGACAGCTGTTTAAGTTATAGAAATGAAATTGATTATTGACAAAACCTGTCAGTTCAACAGTACTGCTGTTTGGATTTCGGGATAATTTTGAAATGACAAATTGGACTCAGGCACTATATATTGGGTTACTTTTGGGAAAATAAAAGATCCTCTAAAATAATGATAAATAAAAAGTGTTAATAACTTGGACCAAGTGAGAATGTTTGATCTATGTTTTCAATCTTAAATATTGTACTGGGCAGTAAAGTTCCTCCAGGGCTCATGAATGAGATATGAATGGTAATTAATAGGATGTGTAAAATGGAGAAAGGAAGTGATTGAGGGTGAGATAGAAACAGGAGAATTACACCACCAATTGAGAATTTTCCAAACTTCTTAGTGAATAGAGTTGAACACACTGGTACCTGTTAGAGGGATTGAAATTGAAGTTGAAGTGGAGAGTTACATGGAATCTGGATTGGGACAATTGAGGGCTAAGGAGAAATTATGTTTAGTAAGAATTATCCACAAGATGGATATGAGTAAAAGAGAGATCTGGAGAATTTTTTAAGTCCATAATTTGTTGACTAGATGTTAAATTGTAATGTCGCTTGAAATGATTGTAAGACTGAATTTAACTGTGACTGCAATAATTGTGTTTTGTAGGTAACAGAGCGTGGGGAAAACCAGTACGAATCCAGTATGAGGTGATTTTGGTGGTGCCTCCTGTGTCACCACTACCGCAATTACCATGCTTTATGGGTCTAACAGGAACTGTCCCATCAACCAACACGTTTTTAAGTATGAGCTACACAATTATGTGGCACAATTGGGATACTACATGTCCCTGTTGTCTAAAGGTATAGTGAGCTCATGATGCGACTGAACTCCTCCCTAAAGCATTTTTATGTTTTGGAGGAAGACAACTCGAGAATAGATATTGAAATTGACAGCATAGAGGACAACTCACACTGGTGGGATATTGATAAACCTCCAGGAACCGGTATAACAAGATCCCAAGAGCCCCAACCCTGTAGATGGTGATGTAATCATTGGTACCTGAATAAACATGTACAATTGCATGGAACTTACTGGAGTTATGGCACAATTCCTCGGAACCCATTCGCAAATACTAACTATTCCACAGAACCCCTGCAAAGAACTCACTGTCAGGAGTCCTTACACTTATTTTCTCACTTCCAGTTGCAGAGTGCAAATAAATCACATGTCCAGGGATCGCCATCAGACAAAGAGCTAATCCCTAAATTATTACCGGAGACTTCAGTTATGTGGAGAGACTAGAGAATCTGGGATTGTTCTTCTTATAGCAGAGAGGGTTAAATGGAGATTTAAATGAGGCGATCAAAATCATGAAGTGTTTGATAGAGTATATAGGGAGAAACTGTTTCCATTGGCAGGATGGTCGATAACCAAAGGACACAGATTTAGGATAATTTGCAACAAAAAAATGCAGGAGGAATATCAGGAGCATTGTTGTAATTCGGCAATTTGTTCTGATCTGGAATATAGCTCTAGAAATTGTACAAGTCCTGAAAACAGGCGCAGGCAGCGCAAAGCTCGATCTGCCCCAGTCCTTTCTACACACAATTCGTGCTGCCTGCTTATTGTAATGATTGCAATGCTGATCTCAGCGCTAAATCCGCTGCTGATTGGCTTAGTGCTGAACAGGGGGGGACAATATCCTGTGCAGTCTACTGGCCAATAAAGTTTGGCATAGGTTCGCTGCACTATTAAAGAGGAAGTGCCTTGTTGCAGAAGCACCTCATTGTCATTGTGGAGAAAACCATGTTCCAACAGCTAAGAGAAAGGACGAGGTGGTTTTCAGATGCAGCAATGGAGGCCTTGGTCCTCGAGTTTCAAAGACGCTGTCAGGCCATCTATCTCAGGTTGGCAAGCGGCTTTCAAGGAAGGAAAACAGAAGGCTGCGGGAGGGGATCGCTGAAGCCGTCAGTGCGACAAGTGTTAGCCCCAAGACCTGGATGTAGTCCCGCAAAAAGTTTAATGACCTCAGACGAGTGGTCAAGGTGGGTGAATGCATCATCAAATGCCATATCGCACCATCTGCACCACAAACCTCACACATTGCTCAATGCAACACACTGATGGTGTAGGCATGGATATCTTGCTATCCCCCATCCCTCACCACATCTCGACCCTTGTGCCTTTCTCCTTTCAGATACGCACGAATTCCAACTACGCCAACCTGTCCCCGAATCTTTGAAGGAGAGCAATGCAGGAGCACCGTCAATGCATCTGATATTCACAGGCACCAGCTCAGAAAATGGCACTGCGAGGATTTTAGAGTGTAGTATAGAGGCAGGCTCTGCAGGTGGTGAGTTACTGGACACCAGTGGGCTGCAGCCAGGTCAGGGGGAAAGGATAGATGGGTGTCAGCTCCCCAGTGGGTGAGTTCATGCACGAGTTCTGATGCACAGGAATCAGATCAGTACCTCAATGGGTCGGCCATCAGAAGAAGGGTGATGGGTATGCACACTGAAATGCCCGGTGCAATGGCAAGCCTGCCAGAGGGCCTCTTGTCAGTGCCAAGGAGCATGGAGATGTGCAGCTCCAACATTGCACAGGAATTTGCACGGAGCTTGGAGCCCGTGATTTCCAGGATGGAAATGATGGGCAACTCCATGAGAGACCTAGTAGACCCAGCCATGATGCAGTGTGTGATGGGTGATGTCACAGCTTCCATTGCAGCACAGGCGGAAGCGACCCAACGTCTCAGTACTGCAGTGGAAGCTCACATTGCTGCCATCGTGGCTGTATTTACGAGTATGAAGTGCGGGGTCTCACAGCACTCCGGCAATCTTTCACCAAATAGAAGGCTAGAATTGCAGAGGCGCCACCCTGGAACGTGGCAGTGGCTCCACAGAGCAAGAACCTGCAGTCCTCTCTCAGGATGACAGCATTCATACTCCCACCACTGCAACTCTGGCAGTGCCCTTGCTGCTGCCTGTCATCCAGCCAACTCAGGCTGCTGCCGTCCATGCCGAGTTGGTGCAGTCTACAGCCGGGCATTCAAGGCCCAGAGCTGCTCGAGGTCTTCCTGCAAGGCCATCTGCAGTCTCCCCATTGAAAGTCAGCAGCCTTCCATCAGCCATTCTGTAGCCACTGGGGGAGCACTTCGTAGGAGCACGAGAGTAGGAGAAGCAACACGAAAGAAAGACAGACACTGAGGGAAAGCACAAGGGTGATTAGAGTTGACTTTGTTATTCTGATTGTGATTTGCTAAACTTATACATTATGTTTGGAATGTTTGTTTTGTGGTGGCTCTCATTTCAGCTTTGTGACCAGGAGGACGCTGTGATGTTCTGTGACAGAGGGATGGCAAGATGGGGAACTGGTGAGCAACAGGCATGTGGAGTTTCATTCACTGGAACTGGAATCTGATGCGGCGCTCACGGACAGCCTGTCCAGAACAAGGATCTACTGCCTGCCTCCTCCCTTCACCATCCTCCTCTTCTTCGTTCTCCTGCTCTTCCATTTCTACCTATTCCGCCTCCTGCTCTTCCTCCTCCTCCTCTTCCTCCACTTCCTCCTCCTCCTGAGGTGGTCCCAGAACCCGTGGTGGCAATCACTTCGACCTCAAGATGGCCACGTTGTGGCGCATGCAGCAGATCACCACTAAATGGGCCTCCAGTGTTTACTGAGAGCTCCTCATGAGCGGTCAAGGCTGAGGGACCATTGCTTTAACGCCCCGATAGTCTGCGCGATGAGGTACCTCGTGGCAGCATGGCTCTCATTATATGATTGCTGGCCCTGACTGGTGGGTTATTGGTGAGGTGTCATCAGCCAGGTGCATAGCGGAAAGCCCTTGTCTCCGAGCAGCCACCCTTTGGTTTGACATGGTGGCTGGAAGATTGCTGGCACACCAGACTGGTGCAGGATGAAGGCATCATGACTGCTGCCAGGATACCAGGCATTCACCCCAATGTGGGGCTCGACCGAACCTCCCTGTAAGTTAAGAGTCTCAGAGTGTACCGGGTAAACCAGCCAGAACTATTGCTGGCTTCCCCTTATCTGTTGTTACAGGGAGGGAGCTGTCGGCTCAGCTTGTTCTACAACTAATGAAGCAGGTTCTCCAGAATTCTAAAGTGTCGAAATAAATCGGTCAACATCAATAATCAATCATATAATTTAGATCGTCTGTGGGAAGGGCCGAGGCTCCATCCCCGTCCTGAGGTATATTAATTTATTCACTCTGCTCTGTATTGAACTGTAATATCATTTTAGCTGCTCAATTTCTGATTTGATGCTGATAAATAAATTGACATATCAGTGGAAAAAGTATGTCTGTTTCATGCAGCCACAGACACTGTTTATTTCTCAGTCACTTTCCCCTTTGATCGATTAGTGGCCAATTATTGCCAGAAGCTCAAAACTAAATATTGCACTGAGAAAAAACAGCGGCAGCAAACAAGTGGATAAGCCCAGTGACTCAGGGAGTGTGTTCCGGATTGCACTGCCTGAAAGGGCGGTGGAAGCAGATTCAATAGGAACTTTCAAAAGGGAATTGGATAAACTCTTGAATAGGAAAAATTTGCAAGGCTGATATCTGAGACATACATACACAAAGAGAGCACACACACATGTCTGTGTGAGTGTTTGAATCTTTGCCTCAAGCACTGCATAACTACTTCCTCTACCAGGTCCTTGATAGTAAAGTGATCAGTGTTCAATTTCCCGACGGCTTCTCTCTGTCTGTGTGCCTCTGTGTTTCTTTCTGGCTCTGAGGAAAAGCTACGGCCCGGATTCGATTCTCGGTAAGGAAACATTGCCTTTTGTGACTGTTTGCACTGCCACCAATCAAAGCACCCTGATCAAGCTTTCAACTTGCTGCACCGCTGCTACTGCCGCAACAGTCAGCAGCGCATCATTCGGTGCAGCAATCCAAAATAAACTTCCTTGCCTTCTGTAAAATGACAGCCACCTTTGCCACCGAGGCGGAGAGACTCATCTTTCTGTTTATTTGTGTTTCTGGGTTTGCTGATGAACGTTGAATTGGCGGCCTGTTCCCGTTAATGGTCACAAGCAGGAAGAGACAGACAGAGCGGCTCTGACCCCGCGAGAGGGGCAAAAGGCTTCAGTTCAGGAGTAAAAGCATAAATGAAATGATCGCCCGGCCCCGAGAGAGACAACATCCAGAGAAAAGCACAGAAGGAAATCGATTTCAAGTGGATTGCTGCCCGCACATGGTGCCGTGCTTTCGCGAACACGTCTTTTGTGTTCTCAACTAAAAAAATGTCATTTTGTACGAACAGTTTGCCTGGCGCGAAAGTATCTGAATTTCAAAGGAGCACGCAGGAAAGACTGTGTTGCTGTGCTTTCTGGCACGGCGCTTGCTGCAGCTTACCTGGTGGTCTAGTGGTTAGGATTCGGCGTTCTTCCTTGTCCCGGCCGGGGTTCGCTTCCCGGTCAGGGAACAGTGCGTTTTCGGGCTGTTTGAATTGCCACCGAACTTTAAAGGATCCCATAGCATCGCCTCGATTATTAACCATAGATCTCAACAATATTTCACACACCGCAACAACCCCGTCCATTTCAGTCTAAGTCCCATTTTCAACGGTCTTAGTGAGTCTTAATTACAGCCAAATAACCTCTCTGGCACTGAAAATTCACTTTTATACGTGTGGAGACTCATTCATTCAGAATTCATTTGTTTTAGATTTTTAAATAATAAAAATAATTTTACTTTATTCTGTTTCTTTTCTCTCTCTTGATCTAATCTTTCTTTTCCTCTCTTTATTTCGCTTCCTGTGCCTGATTTGTTATTGAATTCACTGTTCTAACTTGCATTTCCAGCTTCAGATTCTCCGCTGCTCTTTGACTGTATCTGAATGCAAGGAAACATTCATAAAAAGGTAAACGAATTAACAGCGCAAATCGATGTAAACGGATATGATTTAATTGAGATTACGGAGACATGGCTGCAGGGTGACCAAGGCTGGAAGCTGAATATCCAAGGATATTCGATATGTAGGAAGGATAGGCAAAAAGGAAAAGGTGGTGGGTAGCGTTGTTAGTAAAGGATGAAATCAGAGCAATAGTGAGAAAGGATATTGGCCCAGAAAATCAAGATGTAGAACTTCTCGAGGTGGAGCTAAGCAGCACCAAGGGGCAGAGAACATCGGTGGGAGTTGTCTGTAGGCCTCCAAACAGTAGTGGTAATTAAGGGAATGGCATCAAACAGGAAATTAGAGATGCATGTAACAAGAGTACGACAGTAATCGTGGGTGAGTTTAATCTACATATAGACTGGCCAAACCAAATTAGCAATAATACTGTGGAGGATGAATTCCTGGAGTGTGTCCGAGATGGGTTTTTAGACCAGTACGTTGAGGAGCCAACTAGGGAACAGGCTATCCTAGATTGGGTAATGTGCAATGCGAAGCGATTAATTAATAATCTTGTTGTGCAGATTCCTTTAGGGAAGAGTGACCATAGCATAATAGAATTCTTCATTAAGATGGAAAGTGAAGAATTCCAATCCGTAACTAGGGTCCTAACTCTAAACAAAGGAAACTACGAAGGTTGAGGAGTGAGTTGGCTATGATAGATTGGGGAGCTTCATTAAAATGCATGATGGTGGATAGGCAATGGCTAACATTTAATGAACGAATGCATGAATTGCAGCTGGTATACATTTCTTTCTGGCGCAAAAACGCAAAAGGAAAACCAGTATAACCATAGCAAACAAAAAAATTAAGGATAGTATTAGATCCAAAGAGGAATCATATCAAGTTGACAGAAAAAATAGCAAGCCTGCAGATTGGGAGCAGTTTAGAGTTGAGAAAAAAGAACCAAGAGATTGATTAAGAAGCAATATAAGAGTGGACTGCAAAAGCTTCTACAAGCATCTAAAAAGAAAAAGATTAGTGAAGACAAATGTACGGCCCTTACAGTCTGAAACGGGAAAAGTTATAATGCGGAACAAGGAAATGGCTGACCAATTAAACAAAGACTTTGGTTCTGTCTTCAAGGAAGAGGACACTGTTGGAGTAAAAATTATAGGGCTTAAAGAATGTAATATAAAAAGTAAATTCGTAAATACAGAATGGTTTCGCTGACACAGTGCGATGAGTAATGTCTGTGGTCAACAAACGTTTGTGCAAGGTACAACGGTTACACTTGAGAACCAATCACCGCATGACCAGCCAGTCCGACTAGACAAAGCTGACACAACATTTCGATGTTTATAGATTCGATAGGGAAGTAACATTTTTCAGCTTAAAGTGCAGTTTATAATTAGAAGTCTGTTGCTGGGGGAACGTGATTGGGTGAAGACATTTGCATGTAATGAATTGCCTAGCCGACCCTATAATGTATAAAAGAAATTCCAATATGACTGTAAGATCGAGAAGTGAATTTACTAGACCGTGGGGTCTATGGCTCTTCTCCCAGTGCACTCTGTTTAATAAACTGTGATCTTCTGCTTTGAGACAGACTCGAGTGAATTAATTTTTCACCAACAATTGGCATAGTCGGCAGGATGCTCTGGAACTGAAAGACCACCTGCACCGGTGAACCCGGACGAGAAGTCAATTTTGACCTTCCAGAAATTGAGTCACCTGGAAAGGTGGAGGGACAGTGCCGTAGCATCACGAATCAAGTAAAGTCTGCGAGAGTTAGGAGAACACAGTTGTGAGAGTGCGGATCGCAAGTACTAAAGGGAACACTGTGTAGCGATAAATGTCGCAAAGGAATGAGTGAGTGACAGAACGACTCGGACAAGGAGGTTGCCTGTCTCTAACACCTAGACTGAGTCTGAATTAAGAGGACATAGTCCCACGTGATGGCCAGGATCAAGTAGGCGTAGAAGCTCCAAAACACCCTGGGATCTTGAAGTCAGCAAATATATATGTGTGTTGTTACTGATTAACCGCTTGAAGGTCTTTAAAGTATCAAGAACAAGCCCGAGTAGAGGAACTCAGCATTTGGTAAGACTGTAAGTTGGACTACAAATGGCGTCGGGGAAAGAAATAGAATGGGGACCAATGGGGTCCCTTACTAGCTTCTATGCAGACGACCGGAAGTTTTTAGTTGATAAGATGACGAAGGAGGGGTGGGACCCGCTCCAGAATCCGAAAGTACAAAGAGAGTGGTGGGAGGGTCAAAAACAGAAAAAGACAAAAAAGGCGGGGTTGATACTAGGAAACCAATTAGTCGCATTAACTAACAAGGTGCCGCGACTCCACACTAGACTTGCAAGTAAAAGTGAAAGAATTCTGGAATTAGAACAAGAGTTAGTATTATACAAATGAGGCCAGACGGTCCTTGATGGGTACCGGCTGGACAAAACGGAACTATGGAACGAAAGGCGGGCACATTTGTGCGCCTGGGTAAAAGTCCAGGGCTCCGAAAATGAGGACGAGATGCCACCTCCTTACGCCCCAGAGGCATCAGCACCTTCCATGGAAGACAGTGATGACGAAAACTTAGAGAAAGAGAAAAAGAACCCAAACGCAGTCAAGGCAGCCCCTTTAAAAAGAGGGGGAACAGTACAAAATCCCACAGCCAAGTACCAAGCTCTTAGACCCTTAGAAAAACAAACAATATTGAAAGATTTGGGAACATTGAAGCCCCGTAGCACAAATGGGGAATTTTGGAGAAATCTCGAGGAGATGTGGGATATACACGACCTCCATCCTCGGGACATCCACCAGCTAGTACGGGCTAAATGCCTGGCTGAGAAATGGAGGGAGGTGGATAAACAAAACGGCCACCAAGACGGTGGCTGGACCGGCCGTATCGCCTTAATTGCGGACAAGGTGGCCCAACTCGCGGCCCACAAACCCTTTAAAACAGCGGTCCAGGCGGCCTTAGGAGGATCCTCACCAAATGGGGGACGTATAATAATGATAAAACAGCGGAAAGTGGGCAGCAGTAGTGATTATGGCGAACGATTGTTCGTCGTATACCAGGAATCATCGGGACAAGCAGATCCCCAGATGACAGACCAGCCCTTTATTCAAATGTTTAAGGACGGGTTGTCCCAATCCCACCAAGCGATATTAAAAATGTGAATAGTGGCGGCGAATACATATGATGCGGTGGTTCAGTGGGCGTGTCACATAGTTGCTAAAGATGGGATCATATAAAACACCAGCAGCGGATAGAGGCCTTCTTGGAAGCCGCAAAGGCCCCAACACTCGCAGCAGTAATAAAAATAAAGGCGCACCAGAAAATACAAAATCAGGAACAAAAAGGAACCATGCCGCTGATTTAGCAGCACAGCAAGCTCTTGAACAAGAAGTGGTTGAAGAAAACATAGCCAGTGCACAGGTGGAAGAAATAGCTATTAGGAAATTACACAAAGAGACCCAAGAAGGGGAGAAACAGGAATGGTACCGCACAGGAGGTGGATCAGACAAGGAAGCTATATGGCGGAAAAACGGGATGGTGATAGCCCCCGCATGTATCAGACAAATGCTCTTAGAACTACACCATGCAGACGCCCATACAGAAAGAAGGCCGATCATTGACCTAATAAGTAAAGAATGGCGGTGGCCTGGGTTAGGAAGAGAGGTGGAAAAACATTGCCAGCGGTGTATCGCGTGTGCCCAGCACAACCCAGGATGACTCGTTAAGATACGGATGGCCCACCAACCACGGCCGAGCGGCCCATGGGAAAATATACAAATAGACTTCACCGGACCCCTCCCCAGGTCAAGGGGTAAGAGGTATTGCCTGGTAATAATAGATCAGTTTACTAGGTCGGTTGAGGCATTCCCTGTACTGTACTGCCACCACCGTGGCACGAATAATGGCGGAGAAAATAATTCCCAGGTGGGGAATACCGATCCAAATTGACTCAGATCAGGGAACTCACTTTACGGGAGCAGTAGTGAAGAATGTATGCAAGTGGATGGGCATAAAACAGAAATTCCACATTCCGTACCATCCCCAAAGTTCTGGAATGGTGGAACGAATGAACCGAACCTTGAAAACAGCCTGAGCCAAGGCTTCAGGGGACAAACATCAACAGTGGGTTGATGTGTTACTACAAGTCTTAATGAAACTAAGAGCCACCCCAAACCGAACAACGGGCTTATCACCATATGAGCTAATGACGGGGAGGGCAATGCAACTCCCCCATTGCATAATAACAGGAGGAGAGGATGTGGGTCCTGTAAAGGATAAGCTCCGAAGGTATGTCCTCGAATTAAGCAGTCAATTAAAGGAAATGAGGCAGCAAACGCGGGACAGACAGGAAGAAAAGGATAAGGATTTAGAATCGATCGCTTTCCCATATATCCCTCCAGCCGGGAATAAGGTAAAGGTTAAAGGTTTACCAGGAAAACCCGGGTTTACCCCAAAATGGTCAGGACCATATCAGATTCTAATTAGTGGAGATACGTGTGCTTGCATTGATATGAAGGGCATGGGACGATGGAATCACTGGACACAGCTAAAAGTCTATGACCCTTCGCCAGCTTAAAAATGGCTACAAGAGAGCATGTACCTTTTGTGGGAAGTGAAGAATACGTTAGAAAATTCAAAGAATGGGAATGGGCGCTAGTACGGTCGATGGTATGGACAATATGCATTGTCATAATGGGATACACTATGGGATGCATCGTGAAGCATGTATGGGAACGATCCCAGCGACTCCAACCGGTCGAGCAGGAGGAGGGAATCCAAATGATTATTATCGAGGAACCAGCATAATGACAGTATTCTTTTCACCCCCACAGGAAAATACAATCTTCAAGCAACAAAGTGGTTCGGTTGGCGATATAGCCTTTGGGACATTGTTAACATAAAGTGATAAGATGAACGTGTTACGCAATATCAGGTGTAGTTTCCTAATTTGTATAAACATAATATGTAGCCTCGGGAGGACTCAGGCCAGAGTACCCCAAAGGGCCAAACTAGGGTTACGGGTGAGCACCTTTTTATATATGTCATACACATATGCCAAGAGAGTTGATGTTGCCAGCTGTTGGGTCTGCGCCCATGTCCCCACGCACTTGGAGGAAGGAGTCCCCCTACAACTATTCCCACTTAGTGATGATGAGACGGTCAGTTGGATGTTTGGAGTTAGAGCAGGATGCACAACTGTGAGCTGTTATGAAGCAAAGACAGACGGCAGAGCTATAGCAAAGCTGCAAGGTCATGGGTACAACCCAGAATATGGTAGTGGGTGGACACGGTCAACATATAACGATTCCTATCTACCACCGTTCCTGAGAACAAAGAGTAAGAACGGACAAGGGGGGGGACTATATCTCGTAAAGAGGGGACGACCGACAGATCCTATTGTGGGCTACAGTAACTGCACATATAACATTGCCTTGCCTGGTGAGACGGGTAGTTGAAACTCCCATCACTAAACAGAAGCGGTGACTTCTCAGTACAATGGGACCCCCCAGAGGTAAATAAGTATACCCCCTACAACGGGACTCATTTCGTGTGCGGTCATAGGGCCTATCCCTTATTGCCCCGAGAATGGACGGGTTCATTTTATCTGGCTTATGTCATACCCTACATACATCACATGGGTTCACTGAAGGACCTCCGCGGGAGAACCAGATGAGCCATCACGGAGACTGAAAGATTCTGGGCAATTGCGTTCCCCTGGTATGGAGCAGCTAAATTGGCAAGGGAATCCATTAACCTTGTCTCCGTCTTGGAGCAGGTGGCCAACGATACAGCTGAAGCCCTAGTAAAGGTTAATGCAGAGATGGTAGCTCTCCGCACAGTAGCTCTACAAAATCGGATGGCCCGTGACTATGTGTTGGCAGAGAAAGGGGGAACCTGCGCCCTAATAGGTACAGAATGTTGTACCTATATACCGGGTAACTCGGAAGCAATAGCTAACTTGGCAGAACACATACATGAAGAAGTAAAAAAATTAAAACAATCTCCGGCATCCACCCTTTGGGGCTGGGCAACTGGATGGTTGAGTTCACTCGGGACATCAGTAGTACAAGGATTGATTTTGTTCTTTGTTATAATATTAGTGATGTATGGTCTGGCACTATTGTTAAAATGTTGTTGCGCTCAAATGTCACGGCCTGCTGTAAGTGTCATGATGGTTAATCAAATGGCACCCGGAGAGAGAGATGTGTGGATATGAGTCCCTATACAAGGATGCCACAGTCTGACTAACGGAATGTGAGCCCCTGGAATGTAAACAAATCTACTTACATTACCAAAAATCCGTATGATGCTGGTTCCCTGTCACAAAAGGAGTTTTGATCAGGGACCAACAGGAGGGACTGTTGGAGTAAAAATTATAGGGTATAAAGATTGTAATATAAAAAGTAAATTCGTAAATACAGAATTGTTTCGCTGACACAGTGCGATGAGTAATGTCTATGGTCAACATGCGCACGTGCAAGGTACAACGGTTACACTTGAGAACCAATCACCGCATGACCTGCCAGTCCGACTAGACAAAGCTGACACGACATTTCGATGTTGAAAGTTTCGATAGGGAAGTAACATTTTTTAGCTTAAAGTCCAGTTTATAATTAGAAGTCTGTTGCTGAGGGAACGTGATTGGGTGAAGACATTTGTATGTAATGAACTGCTTAACCGGCCCTATAATGTATAAAAGAATTTCCGGTATCACTGCAAGTTCAAGAAGTGAATTAACTAGACCGCGGGGTCTATGACTCTTCTCCCAGAGTACACTGTTGAATAAACTGTGATCTTCTCCTTTGACACAGACTCGAGTGAATTCATTTTTAACCAACAACACAAATAACTTTTCAGAAATGCTAGGGAACCAAGGGTCTAGTGAGAAGGAGGAATTAAAGGAAATCAGAATTAGTAAAACAATAGTGCTGGAGAATTGAATGGGACTGAAAGCCGATTAATCCCCAGGGCCTGATACACTGCATCCCAGAGTACTAAAAGAGGTAGCCATGGGACTAGTGGATGCCTTGGTTGTCATCTTCCAAAATTCTATAGATTATGGAAAAGATCCTGAAGATTGGATGGTAGCAAATGTAAACCCACTATTTAAAAAAGGAAGGAGAGAGAAAACAGGGAACTACAGACCGGATAACCTAAGATCAGCAGTAGGGAACATGCTAGAGTCTATTATAAAGGATGTGATAGCAGGACACTTAGAAAATATCAACGGGATTAGACAAAGTCAACACGGATTTATGAAAGGGAAATAGTTTTCGACAAACCGACTGGAGTTTTTTGAGGATATAACTGGTAGAATAGATAAGGGAGAACCAGTGGATATGTGTATTTGGATTTTCAGATAAAGTCCCACGTAAGTGGTTAGTGTGCAAAATTAAAGCATATGGGATTGGGGTAATATACTGGCATGGATTGAAAATTGGTTAACAGACAGGAAACAGAGAATAGGAATAAATTGGTCCTTTTCGAGGTGGCAGGCGGTGACTAGTGGGGTACCGCAGGGATCAGTGCTTGGGCCCCAGCTATTCACAATATATATCAATGATTTGGATGAGAGAACCAAATGTAATATTTCCAATTTGCTGACGACACGAAACTAGGTGGGATTGTGAGTTGTGAGGAGGATGCAACGAGGCTTCAAGGCGATTTAGACAAGTTGAGTGAGTGGGCAAATACATGGCAGATGCAGTATAACGTGGATAACTGTGAAGTTATCCAAATCGGTAGGACAAACAGAAAGGCAGAGTTTTATATAAATTGCGATAGATTGGGAAATGCTGATGCACAAAGGGACTTGGGTGTCCTTGTTCACCAGTCACTGAAAGCAAACATGCAGCAAGCAGTTAGGAAGGAAAATGTTATTTTGGCCTTCATTGCAAAATCATTTGAATACAGGAGCAAGGATGCCTTACTACAGTTATAAAGGGCCTTGGTGAGACCACACCTGGAGTACAGTGTGCAGTTTTGGTCTCCTTACCTAAGAAAGGGCATACTTGCCATAGATGGAGTGCAGCGAAGGTTCACAAGAATATATTTAAGAATGACATACATTTCTAGACACAAAAGGTATCACGGGGAATGGGGAGAGAGAGCTAATATGGTATTGAGTTAGAGGATCAGCCATGATCATATTGAATGGTGGAGCAGGCTCGAAGGGCCGAATGGCCCACTCCTGCTCCTATTTTACTATGTTTTCTTTGTTTAACGATTAATGACGTGGTATGGCGTCACAGTGGTTCTGTTACTCGACCAGTAATCCAGAGACCTGGACTAATGATCCGAGGCCGTGAGTTTAAATCCCACTGTGCCAGGTGGGTGAAATACGACACCAAGGTCGCGAACAGACTGGTTCAGCCTCAGACAGTGACCAGAGATAGGGATGGAGTCGGTGGCCAGGGAACGGAGTTTGTGGCGGGGACCAGCACTCAATGACGATACATCGCTGCCCCCTCAAGGCTACTTCCAAATCTTTCCGCCCAGCAAAATTGCAAATCGTAGACAAGGTTATCTCCACTATTCCACTTTGACTCGGCCTTTTCTCATCCATAGCTACAGATACAAGACTTAACACTCCGCTAAGTGTCGATGCTGAACATTCACACTGCACAACACAGCTTATATTACAGTCTTACCAGATAGAAAGTGTTTCAGCATTGCAAGGAACTGATGCACAAAGCTGCAAAAGACAATGTAAAATTTGCTCGAGGGCGAGAACACAATACATGCATTGCTTGCATTTCAGGAAGCACTGCTTCGAAGTTCTTCATGTCTACCAGCTGACTGCAGATGGAAATGAACATTTCATCAAACAGCATTCTGTTGAGCAGTTAAAAGCTGCATTGAACAACAAACTTTCTCTTCCGCTGATTTGGAACAGGAAAATTATGATTTGACATCTAGATAAGGCGCTCAATCCTCATTGATTCATGCAGCAAACTGCCCAGAGCAGCGATTGGCTCAGGTGCCTTTTACTTCTTTGTTCTAAATTTTCCAACAGCTGGGACAAGAAGAAATCAGGTTCCACCGAGATTTAAAATCAGATCACTGGATTCAAAGTCCAGAGTGATCACCATTACACCATGGAACACACACCCGCTGCTTGAGCCAACTCTGTTTTCTCAATCTCTGCTACCATTCACAGCCAGTGGAATCGTTTCTGCCAGTGCTGGAAATACTCAACAGGTCAGGCAGCATCTGTGGAGAGTCCAACAAAGTTGTGACAAAGGGTCATTCACCTGAAACGTTAACTCGGTTTCTCTCTCCACAGATGCTGCCTGACCTGCTGAGATTTTCCTGTATTTTCTGGAGTGTTTTTAGATTTCCAGCGTCCGCAGTATTTTGCATTTGTTATCTTTTCTAACTCCAGCTCAGTGGCACTTGTTGTCTGACGCAAAGAGATCAATCGTTTCAACTGAAAAGTGAACTATCTCAGTCAAGAGCAAAATCTGTCATTGTGCCAGGAGCTGGACTGAGAGCTCCAGTAACATGGATTGAAGCAGCAGTTCAGGCGACTGGGGGTTTGTGGAATGTTGTAGTCTAGAATCGATCTGTCGCAGATTTTAACAAGTGTCTGCATTTACATGTAAAACACAGAGATTGACACAAATCAGGTCCTACTGAGATTTGACGTCAGATCGCTGGATTCAAAGTCCACAGTGTTCACCATTACACCATGGAACCGACACTGACATCTTATTGAGAGCAAATATTTGAAAGAAACTTGCCTCTTTTGTCATAAACAACAACTTGCATCTATATCGCGCCTTTACCGGCGTCTACCGTCCCAAGGCGCTTCACAGGAGCGTTCTGAATCAAATTTTGACACCTAGCCGCAAAAGGAATTATTAGCACAGATGATCGAAAGTTGGTCACAGAGGTAGGTTTTAAGGAGCGGGTTAAAAGAGGAAAGAGAGATAGAGAGGCGGAGAGGTTCAGGGAGGGAATTCCAGAGTTTAGGTCCTCGGCAGCTGAAGGCACGGCCACCCATGGTGGAGCGATTAAAGTCAGGGCTGTTAAGAGCCCTGAATTGGAGGAGCGCAGATATCGGGGGGAGTTGTAGGGCTGGAGGAGATTACAGAGATAGAAAGGGGCGAGGCATTTGAGGGATTTGCACTAGTGCGAGAACATACTACATGCAATGTCTGCATTTCAAGAAGCAATGCTTTGAAACTCTACAAGTCTGACTTCTGAATGCAGATTACAAAGAGAAGTTCAGCAAACACCATGATGTTGTGCAGACAGACGCTGCATTGGACAACAAACAACTTTCACTTCCACTGATTTGGAACAGGGAAAGACAGGCTGAGCTTGTGATTTGACATCTAGACAAGGAGATCAATCCTCATTGATGAAGGCAGCAAACGGCACAGAGCAGCGATTGGTTTCCATGAGACTTTTCCTTGTTTACTCCAAATTTTCCAACAGCCGGGACAAGAATTCAGGATCCACCGAGATTTAAAGTAAGATCACTGGATTCAAAGTCCAGAGTGCTCACCATCACACCATTCCACGTGCGCTCCTCTGAGCCAACTCTGTTTTCTCCAGCTCTCCTCCCAATCACAGTCACTGGAATCTTTCTTAACTCCTGTTCAGTGAGACTTGTGGTCTGACACAAAGAGACGCATCGTTTCAACAATCTCCGCCAAGAACAGCATTCTGTCATTGTGGCAGGAGCTGGACTCAGAGCTCCAGTAACATGGATTGCAGCAGCAGCTCAGGATTGCAGGCTTGTGGAATGTTATTTACTAGAATCGATCTGTCTGCAGATTTTAAAAAGTGTCGCCATTTCCATGGGAATCATAGAGATTGACACAAAACAAGTTCCACAGACAGTTGAACTCAGAGCGCTGGCTTCAGAGTCCAGAATGCTCACCATTACACCACAAACAGGAAAGAACGTGTCAAAGGCGAGATTGAATTGTTGATTCTCTCTCTCTCTCTCTCCACTGACTCTCTTCCACTAACATTTCCCCAATCGAATATATGGGAACATATTTCATTCCAAAGTGAGTAACCTCCTGAAAAGCTCCGTGATTTCACTCGCCGAATCACATCACTCTCGTTGGGATCAATTTCGACGAGAAACAGCTGTGACGTCCTGAGCGGGTGAAAGGCGCTGTAGAAAGACAAGTCTTTCTTGCAAAAGTTTCAACTGCAATTTCCAAACGCGGGCTCGTCCGGGATTTGAATCCGGGAACTTCTGGCAAAATTTAACTAACAACCCCGAAGCGACAATCACAACCCGAGACCAACTTATTAAAAAGATAGCCATACAGACCGATTGAAACTGCAATTTGAATCCTATCGCTGACCCTGTGTTATCCTATTAATCTGTGTTGTTCTGCTCCAACATTCTCAATGACAAGGTTCCGAGCCTCAATTTTTAAATAAAATAAGTCGACATCTTCAGTAACGACACACGAGGATGAGATTCCCTAAATCAGCGCCAACTTTCCCCAAAATACCTTATAGTATGCAACCAAAACTGTGTCCTATATGGGAAACATCATTGAGAATTACTTCGCTCACTGTAACTATGCCATTTGAGTGGCATAATTCGCCTGTCAAAGCGTATTTTATTCATACTTAACCAAACATGTAATTGATTCCAGTTTTCATATTTACTGAACTTGAATGGAGAAAAGCCATCAGGTTGCCTCTACCCACTTTCGAACCGTTGAGTTGTCGTGTGTTAGCGGACTGCGATAACCACAACACACCGGAAACCCTCAGCACTCGGGTGCATTGCATTGCAACGACTCAATAGGAAGAGGAGGAGACCATTCAGCCCCTCGAGCCTGTTCCGCCATTCAATTAGATCACGGGCTGATCTGTATCTGAACTCTATCTAACTGCTTAGGTTCCGTAACCCATAATACCCTTAACCAACAAAAATCTATCGACAGTAGCGGCAATCTTCAGCCTGAAACCAGCTCCGCTCCCGCATTCTGACAGAAAAGGCTTCTTACTGACGGCCACCGTGCAGATTAATGAATTACATTTCTGAACTTTACCGGGGACGGATTCGGAGATTCCCAAAGCGATCAAAAGATGAAATGGGCGTCTCTGTTGATCAGTATTCTCTCACTCAAAGTTATCTATATAGTGAAGTGAAATAAAGAGCAATAAAATAACAAGGGAGCCGCCACTGTAGCCCTTTTGACAGGAGAATAAACTCGCCTCGAGATGTTCATCCACAACAAGTTAAAAGAAAATGAACCCGCCCCGGATCGAACCGGAGACCTTTCACGTGTAAAGCGAATGTGATAACCACCACACCACAGAAACCGCTGGCGGTACAGCTACATCAGAGCGGAACTGACCAGTGAACTCCCTCTGTGCTGATCGGGAATGTGTTGGTTCACCTTAAACAACATCACTTTTGTCCCACACTAAATGCTCACAATCCTTCTCCTCCACTACATTTTACAGCTCACACACGGGAGAGGTGGGGAAACGCTTCCCGCGGGTAGGGACTGCTGTCAAGGATGGGACATAGAATCATAGAATCATACAGCACTAAAGGAGGCCATTCGGCCCATCGTGCCTGTGCCGGGTCTTTGAAAGAGCTTTCCAATTAGTCCCACTCTCCTGCTCTTCCACCTTAGACCTGCAATGTTTTACTTTTTATCTTCCCTTTTGAAAGATACTATTGAATCAGCTTCCACCGACCTTTCAAGGAGTGCATTCCAGATCATAACAACTCGCTGCGTAAAAAAAAATCGCCTCGCCTCCCCCCTGGCTTTTTGTTGTATCGATTATCTTAAATCTGTGTCCTCTGGTAACCGATCCTCCTACCAGTGGAATCAGTTTCTCCCTGTCTGCTCCATCAACGCCCCCACCCGCCCCATAATGGTGAACACCTCTATTAAATCTCCCGTTAACCTTCTCTGCCATAAGTAGAACAATCCCAGATTCTCCATCCTCTCCACATCACTGAAGTCCCTCATCCCTGGACATGATGTAAGGCGGAGGATTGCGACGACATTTGTAAAATATTGCCAGTTGGGAGCGGGAAAAATCGAAAAGAACAAAACAAGAAAATACAGTGAACAGTTTTGTGAATCTTTAGAAACGCTTTTGGAAACGGAATGAGCGGAGAATGAAGAGCTGAGCTGCCCGACTGACGAGAGGCGGTCCAGGCACCTTTCCCTGGTTTAAGACAATGAGACATTTACTCTGATGTTACCGGTGAAGTTAACTGATCGGAGTCAAGTGAAAGATTCTCGTTACTGCAGATCAGGAATATAAACCTAATACCGGCTTCGGGACAATCAGAAAACTTCCTCACAGACAAGGCACGGAAAGGCTCGAAGGGAGACCGCACCGGTTGCGGGAGAGCTGGTTGATAGTCATATGAAGGAGAAGGGAATAGTGGGTTATGCTGATAGTGTTAGATGTGGAAAGACGGGAGGAGGCTCTAGTGGAGCATAAACGCCGGCATGGACTGATTGGGCCGAATGGCCTGTTTATGTGCTGTATATCCTATGTAATCCTATGTACTTCTATGCAATGCAAGAAAAGTTACCAAATCAATTTGTAATTTTCCCAAGGTTTTGTGTAGGAGATGACGTTATTCGGGCAAGGGAGAAGATTGCAGGGGCTCTGACACACATTTTCAGAACCTCTCTGGCCACAGGGGAGTTGCCAGAGGACTGGCGGACAGCTAATGTAGTACCATTATTCAAGAAGGGTAGTAGGGATAAACCAGGGAATTACAGGACAGTGAGCCCAACGTCAGCGGCAGGGAAATTATTGGAAAAAAATCTGAGGGACCGAATTAGTCTCCACTTGGAGAGGAAAGGATTAATCAAGAATAGTCAGCATGGCTTTGTCAGGGGGAGATCATGTCTAACCAATTTGATTGAAATTTTCGAGGGGTTGACTAGGTGTGTGGATGAGGGTAGTGCAGTTGATGTAGTCTACATGGACTTCAGTAAGGCTTTTGACTAAGTCCCGCATGGGAGACTGGTCAAGCAGGTAAGAGTCCATGGGATCCAGGGCAATTTCGCACATTGGATCCAAAATTGGCTTAGTGGCAGGAGGCAGAAGGTGATGGTCAAAGGTTGTTTTTGTGACTGGAAGCCTGTGTCCAGTGGCGTACCGCAGGGATTGGTGCTGTGTCCGTTGCTGTTTGTAGTGTGCATTAATGATTTAGAGATGAATGTAGGAGGTATGATCAGTAACTTCGCAGACGACACTAAAATTGGTAGATGGTTAATAGCGAGGAGGGAAGCCTCAGTCTACAGGACGATATAGACGGGTTGGTCAGATGGGCAGAACAGTGGCAAATGGAATTTAACATTGAAAAGTGTGAGTGCATTTTGGGCGGACTAACAAGGCAAGGGAATACACAATGAATGGCAGGACCCTAGGAAGGACAGGGGATCAGAGCGACCTTGGTGTGCATGTACATAGATCCCTGAAGGCAGCAGAAGAGGTAGATAAGGTGATTAAGAAGGCATATGGGATACTTGGCTTCATTAGCCAAGGCATAGAATATAAGAACAGGAAGGTTATGATGGAGCTGTACAAAATGCTAGTTAGGCCACAGCTGGAATACTGTGTGCAGTTCTGGTCGCCACACTATAGGAAGGATGTGATTGCATTGGAGAGGGTGCAGAAAAGATTCACCAGGATGTTACCTGGGCTGGAGCGTTTCAGCTATGAATGGAGACTGGACATGCTGGGGTGGTTTTCCTTGGAGCACGAAGGCTGAGTGGGTCCTAATTGAGGTATACAAAATTATGAGGGGCATGGATAGGGTAGATAGTGAGGAACATTTCCCCTTATTAGAGGGGTCAATAACCAGGGGGCATAGATTCAAGGTAAGGGGCAAGAGGTTTAGAGGGGATTTAAGGAAAACATTTTTCATCCAGAGGGTGGTTGGAATCTAGAACTCACTGCCTGAAAGGATGGTCGAGGCCTGAACCCTCAAAACATTCAAGAAGGATTTAAATGAGCACATGAAACATCATAGCCTACAAGGTTACGGACCAAGTGCTGGAAAATGGGATTAGAATAGACAGGGCTTGATGGCCGTCGCAGACACGATGAGCCGAAGGGCCTCTTTCTGTGCTGTATATCTCTATGATTCTATGAATCTGTGGTTGTTCCGGTTTAAAACTAGATTAAAAAGGAAATAATTGAAGCAAATATAATGTAAGAAGCAAGCACAACTTTTTACCTCACAGGTGTTCCATCTGACTGATATGGATAACCTGACCCACTTGTTGTTATTGTGCTAAGTATGGTTATTACGAACATACGAACATACGAATTCGGAGCAGGAGTAGGCCACTCGGCCCTTCGAGCCTGCTCCGCCATTCAATAAGATCATGGCTGATCCGATTACTCCACATTCCCGCCTACCCCCGATAACTTTTCACCCCCTTGCTTATCAAGAATCTATCTACCTCTGCCTTAAAAATATTCAAAGACTCTGTTTCCACCGCCCTCTGAGGAAGAGAGTTCCAAAGACTCACGACCCTCTGTGAGATAAAAATTCTCCTCATCTCTGTCTTAAATGGGCGACCAATTATTTTTAAACAGTGACCCCTAGTTCTAGATTCTCCCACAAGTGGAATCATCCTCTCCACATCCACCCTGTCCAGACCCCTGAGGATCTTATATGTTTCAATCAAGTCGCCTCTTTCTCTTCTAAACTCCAGCGGATACAAGCCTAGCCTGTCCAACGTTTCCTCATAAGACAACCCGCCCATTCCAGGTATTATTCTAGTAAACCTTCTCTGAACTGCTTCCAACGCATTTACATCCTTCCTTAAATAAGGAGACCAATACTGTACACAGTACTCCAAATGTGGTTTCACCAATGCACTGTATAAATGAAACATAACCTCCCTACTTCTGTATTCAATTCCCCTCTCAATAAACGAGAACATTTTATTAGATTTCCTAATTACTTGCTGTACCTGCATAGTAACCTTTTACGATTCATGCACTCGGACACCCAGATCCTTCTGCATCTCAGAGCTCTGCAATCTCTCAGCATTTAGATAATATGCTTCTTTTTTATTCTTCCTGGCAAAATGGACAACTTCACATTTTCCCTTATTATACTCCATTTGCCAGTTCATTCCCCACTCACTTAACCTATCTATATCCCTTTGTAGCCTCCTTATGTCCTCTTCACAATTTACTTTCCTACCTATCTTTGTGTCATCAGCAAATTTAGCAACCCAACCTTCGGTCCCTTCATCCAAGTCATTCATATAAATTGTAAAAAGTTGAGGCCCCAGCACTGATCTCTGTGGTACACCACTTGTTACGTTTTGCCAATCAGGAAATGACCCATTTATGCCTACTCTCTGTTTCCTGTTAGCTAGCCAATCTTCTATCCATGCCAATATGTTACCCCCTACACCATGAACTTTTATTTTCCGCAATAACCTTTGATGTGGCAACTTATCAAATGCCTTCTGGAAATCTAACAACAGTACATCCACCGATTCCCATTTATGCACAGCATACGTTACTTCCTCAAAGAACTCCAATAAATTGGTAAAACATGATTTCCCTTGCACAAAACCATGTTGAGTCTGCCTGATTACTTTGAACTTTTCTAAGTGCCCTGCTATAACTTCTTTAATAATAGCTTCTAACATCTTCCCTATGACAGATGTTAAGCTAACTGGCCTGTAGTTTCCTGCTTTCTGTCTCCCTCCCTTTTTGAATAAAGGAGTTACGTTCGCTATTTTCCAATCTAATGGAACCTTCCCCGAATCTAGGGAATTTTGGAAAATTAAAACTAACGCATCAACTATCTCACAAGCCACTTCTTTTAAGATTTCTCAAGTGGGACCCAATCTTAACATCACTACATAAGAAACAGGAGCAGGTGTAGGCCGTTCGGCAGCGAAAAATACGATGGTTAAGCACGATTAGCCTTTCACAAAACCGTGCTGGCTTTCTTTAATTAATCTGCACCTATCCAAGTGACTGTAAATTTTGACCTTGATTGCTGTTTTAAAAGCTTCCATATACCGAGGTTAACCTAACTGGCCTGTAGTTGCTGAGTTTATCTTTATACCCTTTTTTGAACAATGGTGTAACATTTGCAATTCTCCTGTCCTCTGGCACCATCCCCGTATTTATGGAGGATTGGAATATTATGGCCAGTTGTTCCGCGATTTCCACATTTACTTCCCTCAGTTTCCTAGGATGCATCCCATCCGCTCCTGGTGATTTATCTACTTTAAGCACAGCCAGCCTCACTAATTCCTCTTCTTTATCAATTATTATACTATCAAGTGTCTCCACCTCCTCCTCCTTCACTATGTCTGTTGCAGCATCCTCTTCCTTGGTGCAGGCAGATGCAAAGTACTCATTTAATAGCTCAGCCATGCCCTCTGCCTCCATGCGCAGGTCTCCATTTTGGTCCCATTCAGCTTCACCCCTCCTCTTAATACCATTTTTCTATTTAAATGCCTGTAGAAGGCTTTTGGATTACCTTTTATGCTGGCTGCCATTCCATTTCCATACCATCTCTTTGCCCCTGTGAGTGTGAACAGAACTGTACAGAGGAACAGCAAATGTAATAGTTGTTAATCTTGAACCACAAATGTGAATTATTCTAATATTCTATCGAATATTTTGTTTAACATGTTTTTAAAAATGCTTCCGCTCAGTTTCAATCCGGGAATTTTTCGCATTAGGTGAACGTGATCACCACCACACCAAGGAAACGCTGAGCTGCTCGTTAGATTTCGAACATAACTAGAGTATGAACCTGCACAGCTGGCGAATACTTCAGGGGCTTGTTTTCTAAGAATAGGATTGCGGTGCTATATTTAGGAAGACTGTGAGATTGGCAAAAATTGATCCAGACTTTACACTTGGGAACATAGCAACAGGAGGAGGCCATCTATCCCCTGGAACCAGGTCCTCCTGAATTCCAAGGTGTGTAAGGAAATCAACCATCAAATTGACTACAGGCGTTCAGGCAATTTTCTGAAAGCAAAGCGTTTTCAGTCCTTGTCAATATCTCTTGTCTATTTCCCGATGGTTCCTGATTCTGTTTGTCTCTCTGTCTTTGTTTAATCTGTGTGTAGCCACCTGCAGGTTGATTTTGATTTTGAATGAATGTGTTTGTGTCTTAATTAAAAAGAGGAAATGCTGGAAATACTCAGCAGGTCAGGCAGCATCTGTGGAGAGAGAAACACAGTTAACGTTTCAGGTCGCTGACCTCTCGTCAGAACTGAAAAAAGTTAGAGATGTAACAAGTTTTAAGCAAGTACAGAGGCAAGGGAAGAGGGGAGAGGAGGATAAAGTAGTGTTCCCCAGGGATCTGTATTAGGACCACTGCTCTTTTTCATATATATTAATGACCTGGACTTCGGTATACTGGGCAGAATTTCCAAGTTTGCAGATGACAGGAGACTCAGAAATGTAGTAAACAATGATACGGAAAGTAACAGACTTCATGAGGACATCTACAGAGTGGTGGAATGGGCAGAGACACAGCAGATGGAATTTAACACAGAGAAGTGTGAAGTGATCCATTTTGGTTGGAAGATTGAGGAGATGCAACACAAACTAAATGTTACAATTTTAAATCAGGTGCAGGAACAAAGAGACCTGGGGGTGTATTTATCTATCTTTGAAGGTGGCGGGACAAGTTGAAAAGGCTGTTGAAAAGCATACGGGATACTTGGCTTTATTAATAGAGTCATAGATTACAAAAGCAAGGAAGTAATGCTCAGCCTTTATACATTATTAGTTAGGCCTCAGGTGGAGGATTCTGGGCACAACATTTTAGGAAGGATGTGAAGGCAGAAAAGATTCACAAGCATGTTTCGACGGATGAGTGACTTCAGTTACGTGAATAGACTGGAGAAGCTGTCGTTGTTCTCCTTAGAGCAGAGAAGATTGCGAGATGATTTGATGGATGTGTTCAAAATCACGAGGGTTCTGGACAGGGTCGATAGAGAGAAACTGTTCCCATTGGCGGAAGGGTCGAAAACCAGAGGATCAAGATTTAAGGTGATTGGCAGAAGAACCAAAGACGACATGAGGGAAAAAAACGTTACGGAGCGAGTGATAAGGATCTGGAATGCACTGCCTGAAAGCATGGTAGAGACCGATTCAATCGTGGCTTTCAGAAGGGAATTGGTTAAGTACCCGAAGGAAAAAAAATGTTGCAGGGCTTAGGGCGGGGGAGTGGGACTAGCTGAAGTGTTTTGCAGCGAGCAGGCATGTGCTCGATGGGCCGGATGGCCTCCTTCTGTGCTTTTGATGTTCACTGCTGATTCTATTTTCTGTGTTCGGTAGAAATATCCGGTCCTGTTCAATTTGACAAAATGAGATATGAGTAACATGCAAAGCACAAATTAAATTATTGTATATCGACCCTCCCTCAGTGAGCATTTCTTTCATTGAGCAAAAGAAGGTTATCGGTTAATTAATGACGCTTTCCCGTGGAAGCAGCATACATGTTTAACAAACAGCATTCGCCCAATTATTGGGGCTCGAACCCACGACCCTGAGATTAAGAGTCTCAGGCTCTCCCGACTGAGCTGGCCGGGCCTGACAAGCTCGTACGTCCTTGTCTCTGATTGCAGCCAGGCGCCTAGTGGCTCCGCCCCAGGGGTTTAACTTGTTCTGCAAACCACGAGCCAGGTTCTCCTGAATTCCAAGGTGTGTAAGGAAATCAAGCATCAAAAGCCCTTTCATTAACCACAGGGTTTCAGGCAATTTTCTGATCTCAAAGCGCTTTCATTCCTTCTCAATATCTCTTGTCTGTTTCCCGGTGTTTCCCGATTTTGTCTGTCTCTCTGGCTCTCTTTATTCTGTGTGTGGCCACCTGCAGGTTGATTTTGAACGTATACCTGTGCTTGTGTCTTGTCATATTAAATAAATGAGGAATTCTGGCGATTCTTTCCCTGACACTGGGGAAACAGTAAGACAGTCTTTGGAGCAAGGTTCTGGTGAAACAGCAAATAAAATATTAATTCCGGGATTATCGTAAACAACAGTGACCCCGATGTGATTTGACCACGCAGCCTTCTGATGTGGAGTTAGACGCGCTACCGTTGCGCCACGATGTCCACAGTGAAAACTGAGATGATTGTAGATATGCATGTTCCTCAAAAACTGTTTCAGTTGTATGACTTGGAATACTTAAAAGGATTAAAAATCCCCGCCCACTCCCAGCGGGTGTCAGACAGCATCAGAAGCAGCGCTCACCTGTCAGTCACCGTCTCACGGCCGCTTTCACCCCCTGCTTCCAGTTCTGGTCACCACACTTTAGGAAGGATGTGAAGGCCCTGGAGAGGGTGCAGTGGAGATTTACCAGAACCTTTCCAGGGATGGGGGATCTTAGCTCCAAGGACAGGTTGGAGAATCTACATTTGTTTTCATTACAACAACAACAACTTGTATTTATATAGCGCCTTTAAAGTAATAAAACATCCCAAGGCGCTGCATCGGAGTATTTTAAGAAAAAGAGGTTGAGGGGTGATTTGATAGAGGTGTACAAGATTATGACGGGTTCGGATAGGTTAGACAGGGAAAGGCTGCTGCCACTAGTTGATGGTACAAGGACTAGGGGACACAGATTTAAGGTTTTGGGCAAGAGATACAGGGGAAACTTTTTTACGCAGCGAGTGGTGAGGACCTGGAATTCGCTGCCGACGGAAGTGTTGGAAATGGATACACTCAATGTTTTCAAGTGGAGATTGGATAGGCACTTGAGGGAAATAAGCCTGCAGGGCTACGGGGACAGAGCGGGGGTAATGGGACTGACTGGATTGCTCTACAGAGAGCCGGCACGGACTCGATGGGCCGAATGGCCTTCTTATGTGCCGTTATGACTCTATGACTATGAAATATAGAGCAGTGATAAAGGGAAACTTCAACTATCCTAATATATCTGAGAATCAGGCTGAATATAGAAAGTTCAGAGGAGAAGTGAAAAGGAAAATAAGAGGGGAAAGAGAGGGTATGAGAATAGAATGGCTGCTAACATAAAAGGTAATCCAAAAGTCTTCTATATGTGTATATTACCAAGTTTATCCACATTAAGTTATCGGCACAGTAAGTAGTGTGGATGGGAGCAGAAAATTGCAAAGGGACATAGATTGCGTGGTCAAAACTGGAGGCATCTGATTCAGAAGATTCGGGAGAAGGAAATTCGGGAGTTTAATGAATTTGAAAATAACATTCTTGTCTTGGCAGTTTCGGTCAGACAAATGTCAGTGATAGGAAATTAATCCAGAATCTGCGACTCAGCATTTCACCTTCTGGCTGAACAGATCTTTCTGGATGCTATGTTAATCAGAGGTTTATGTAATGTACCGGTTATCACGTTCACCTTACACGCAAAAAGTCCACGGTTCAATGCCGGGCGGAAATATTGGGCCATATTTTCCGATCGAAGAGTTCCTGTGTGCGGAGAACTCCGATCTGGAAAAAAAGCTACAGACTTACCTGAGGACTTCCGAGGTCCGGACACTTCCGCTTCTGGGCCGCTGCTAACAGGAAATTTGCAGGACCCACGTATCCCAGAGCTGCAAGCGACTTGCAAGCCTTCCTGGGATCACGTGGACCATGGGGAACCAATCAACAAAGGGAATCTCCCTTCATACACTTGACAGTTAGACCTGTCAAATATATGTATGGAGATCAGCACAAAACACTGTAAAACGTTAAATATTTTTTTTAAATCAAGTTAAATATTTTTTTTTTAAATCACATTTTTAAAATTATTTGAAATTACAATACATTAAATATTTTAAACAAAAATTTAATTTATTGAAAGAAAATAATTAAAGTTTATTACGCAGCTAAAAATAACCTTACCTTTTTTTAAAGTATTTTTAAATGATAAATGAGTGAAAAAAAATGTAAACTTCTTTTCAAATCTTATGCTGGTAAAAGCAGGCCTTACGCTTTTACCAGGCTTAAGATTTTTTTAGCGTTTTCTTCGGGCAGATCTGGTCCAGAAAGCGGAACTATCCGCCAGCAGAGGCCCTTCTCCATGGCAGGCGTCCGAACTGTCGAGCGCATTCTTGACAGAACGGAAATGCCGGTTTTCAGAGCATGCGCTTCGCATCCTGACCCCGACATTTTTTGATGTTCCTACGGATGTGTACACAGCCCGAAGTCACTCGAAGGGATCAGAATAGCAGGCCCAATTTTCGAGAGCATTTTTTCTGTGAAATAAATTAATACGCAGTGTGTAAATTCAGATAGGGGAAAAAAATGCATCAATGAATAAAGTTGCGCAAATTATTAAAGTTAAGTTGTTGAAGTTGCGACTGTCCCTCAGTGTGAGCATTTCCTTCATTCTGTAAAAACAACGCTATCGGTTAATGAATGGTGATTAAAACAATTAAACCACTAAACTACCAGAAAACACTTTAAAGAGTTTATCACAATTCCTTACATTTCTTCTCAGTTTCTTGTGTTTTTTCAGCTCTCGGCCCTTTTCAGCTCCTGACTGCGGATATTCCTCTGAATAAACGTGAACAAAAAGCAACATCTCGCAGCCCCGGCCTCGGTTAATACCAACAGAACTGAGCCGCATTTCAGACGCGGAAAAAAAAACCATTATTTACTCGCTCTTCCCCAGCTCCAGAGCTCAGAGGGTTATTGTCCATCCCTGGGCTGCAAGATACCACGGACCCGGGCTAAACCTCCTCATACACCGAGCACAGGCTCAGTAAAACCCCGGGGGAGATGATGTCCCGGTCACTGAGCCTCCGAGCAGCATTGAACAAGCACCCGGATTGAAAATTTCTAAATGCGGAAGTGATAAGTTACAATTAAGTTTTCCAGCAGTCAGGATGGCCGAGTGGTCTAAGGTGCTGTGTTCAAGTCGCAGTTTTCTCTGGAGGCGTGCGCTCGAATCCCACTTCTGACATTGCGTATGTTTAATTATTAAGTGCAACTCTTTTCTTGTGATGTGCTTTGGGACATCACTCAAAAGTGGGATTCAATGGTTTACCTGCTCGCTTAATATTTCCATTTGACCTGGTACTGAAAGTGGAGACGTTTCCGCAGTGTAGGAGCTTTCACGTTTGCGGAAACATTTTGTTGGAACTTCCTCCTTATACATGTCCAGGGGCGAGTTTGCTCTCCTGTGAAAGAACATAAGAACGAAAGAATTAGGAGCAGGAGTCGGCCATATGGCCCCCCGAGCCTGCACCGCCATTCAATCAGATAATGGCTGATCTTCGACTTTCCTGCCTATCCCCATATCCCTTGATTCCCCTACAGTCCAAAAATCTGTTGATCTCAGCCTTGAATTTCCTCAACGAATGAGCATCATCAGCACTTTGGGGTAGAGATTTGCAAGGAAAGCGGCTACAATCTTTTTAAATCTAATCATGGCGGATATCACAGGCACCGAGCATTTTTAAGCAAACTCCTAAAATAGAGTGTGCAAAATGAGAAGGGATGAAAGTTCATGACATGCAGAGCAGGAAAATTACTGTGTGAAAGGCCTTGGAAATAGTGGATGCATTGACGATCATTTTCCAACATTCCTTAGACTCTGGATCAGTTCCGATGGAGTGGAGGGTGGCCAATGTAACCCCTCTTTTTAAAAAAGGAGGGAGGGAGAAAGCAGGGAATTATAGACCGGTCAGCCTGACATCGGTCGTGGGTAAAATGATGGAAGCAATTATTAAAGATGTCATAACAGACCATTTGGAAAGTGGCGACATGATAGGTCCAAGTCAGCATGGATTTGTGAAAGGGAAATCATGCTTGACAAATCTTCTGGAATTTTTTGAGGATGTTTCCAATAGGCTGGACAGGGGGGAACCAGTAGATGTGGTGTATTTGGACTTCCAGAAGGCCTTCGACAAGGTCCCACACAAGAGATTGGTGAAAAAGTTAAAGCACATGGGATTGGGGGTAATGTGTTGACGTGGATTGAGAACTGGTTGGCACACAGGAAACAAAGAGTAGAAGTAAATGGGTACTTTTCAGAATGGCAGGCAGTGACCAGCGGGGTACCGCAGGGTTCGGTGCTGGGACCCCAGCTGTTTACATTATATATTAATGATTTGGACGAAGGGATTAAATGTAATATCTCCAAATTTGCGGATGACACTAAATTGGGAGGCAGTGTGAACAATGAGGAGGATGCTAGGAGGCTACAGAGTGACTTGGACAGGTTGGGTGAATGGGCAAATGTATGGCAGATGAAGTACAATGTGGATAAATGTGAGGTTATCGACTTTGGTGGTAAAAATAGAGAGGCGGACTATTACCTGAATGGTGGCAGATTAGGGAAAGGGGACGTGCAACGAGACCTGGGCGTCATGGTACATCAGTCACTGAAGGTGGAAATGCAAGTGCAGCAGGCAGTCAAGAAAGCAAACGGAATGATGGCCTTCATAGCAAGGGGATTTGAGTACAGGAGTAGGGAGGTGATGCTACAGTTGTACAGGGCCTTGGTGAGGCCACACCTGGAGTATTGTGCGCAGTTTTGGTCTCCTAACTTAAGGAAGGATATTCTTGCTATTGAGGGAGTGCAGCGAAGGTTCACTAGATTGATTCCTGGGATGGCCGGACTGACATATCAAGAAAGATTGGGTCAACTGAACTTGTATCCTCTGGAGTTCAGAAGAATGAGGGGGGATCTTATAGAGACATTTAAAATCCTGACTGGTTTAGACAAATTAGATGCAGGCAGAATGTTCCCAATGGTAGAGAAAACTAGAACCAGGGGTCACAGTCTAAGGATTAAGGGGAAGCCATTTAGGACTGAGCTGAGGAGGAACTTCTTCACCCAGAGAGTGGTGAATCTATGGAATTCTCTTCCACAGAAGGTTGTTGAGGCCAGTTCGCTAAATATATTCAAAAGGGAGTTAGATATAACACTCACAACTAAGGGGATCAAGGGGTATGGCGAGAAAGCAGGAATGGGGTACTGAGGTAGCATGTTCAGCCATGAACGCATTGAATGGCGGTGCAGGCTCGAAGGACCGAATGGTCTACTCCTGTACCTATTTTCTATGTTTCTATGTTAAATGGGACTTGGATAACATTGATGTACATATATATTCTGCCTGACAGGGTGGTGGAAGCAGATTCAATATTAACTTTCAAAAGGGAAATACATTGAAAAAGAAACACTTGCAGGTCTTTGGAAAAAGAGCTGGGGAGTGGGAATTATTGAATTGCTCTTTCAAAGAGCCGGCACAGGCACTATTGGCAAAATGGCCTCCTTCAGTGGTGTATGATTCTATGATTCTATAATAGGTTATTCAATTTTGGCTGTCACCCAGTAAACTTGTTAACAATTCATGCAGTGTGCAACACAATGTTGTGTGTTGATTAATGATGATTGAATCAATTATAAAGTGTCTCACAGACTTGAATTATCCCTTAATACCTTTGGTTAACAAAAATCTATCAATCACAGATTAAAATGAACAATTGATGCAGCATCATTGAAAGAGCTATCCAATTAGTCCCACTCCGCTGCTCTTCCCCCACAGCCCTACTGACCCTCCTGCCAGTGGAAACAGTTTCCCCCATAATTTTGAACAGTTCTATTAAATCTCCCCTGAACAGCAATTAATGGAGTTGAACGTGGGCAAGTGTCAGATCATCCACTTGGGGCCTAAGAAAATCGATCAGTGTATGGTCTGAAAACATTATGTCAGAGAATTTTTTTTATGTGAAATAGCCGGTCCTGTTAAAATGACAAAAGTTACCCCAGAGCCCTGCTCTCACAACCAATGAACATTTTAAAACATTCTCCTAAAGTACAATGTGTAAAATGAGATATAGGTTAACAGTTCAGCACAGGCAAAGAGCAAATTAAATGACTGAAGTTTTGACTGTCCCTCAGTAACCATATTATAATGTATTTCATTCTGCAACAGAAAGTTATTGGTTCAATAATGGTCATTAAAACAATTCTTATTTTTCACATTAGATGCATGTTTGTAATTTAATAAAATTACTTCGCATTAATTAATTAAAAACGTTGATATCAAAGTTAATTCTATAATCGGGATTCGAACACGGGTCGTAATGCTGACAGGAATCGGCAATGAATCGTTTAAAGTTGCCCTCTAAAAATCTCACACAGCTAAATTGAAATCACCGTTACAATTTGTTTCGGTGTAAAAGCAGGGGGTTGTAAATGACAATAAAACGCCAAGCAGCGCCCGCGGTGAGAGAGGGTTCGAACTTAGAATTAAGTTGGTACTACGAAGTAACCGCTGAGCTAAAGCTGACGTCGGTCAAATGTTGAGAAACCGCTCAATATAAGGATGAGCTCACACACATCAGGGCGAGTGCAGTCTGGTCAACGTCATTCCCACTTTGTTATTCAACAGAGGAAGAAGAAATATGAACGGGAGTCAGACGCCACAACCTTTAATTAAAGGCACAAATACGAGTAACACTTACTTCCCAATCTTTTCACTGTAAAATAATTTCCCTTTATTTCAAAGGTGACTGCGTTGAATCTGAAATTCAGCACAATGAGGTTTTATGTTCACTATTGATTCTATTTTCTGTACACGGTAGAAATAACCGGTCCTGATAAATTTGACAATAGTTGCCCCAGATTCCTGGTGTCATCAACAATGCACATTTTTAAGCCAGACTCCTGAAGTCCAGTGTGTAAAATGAGATATGGGCAACAGTTAACATGCAAAGTGCAAAACAAATTATTGAACTACCGACTCTCCCTCAGTAAGCATTTCTTTCATTGTGCAAAAGAAGATTATCCGTTAATTAATGAAGCTTTCCCGTGAAAGCAACACAAAATTTTAACAAAATGCTATCATCCAACGTGGGGCTCGAACCAACGAACCTGAAATTAAGAGTCTCACACTCTGACCGACTGAGCTCGCCGGGCCTCATCACTGGTTGCAGCCAGGCGCCTAGTGGCTCCGCTCCAGGGGTTTAACTTGTTCTGCAAACCACGAACCAGGTTTTCCTGAATTCAAAGCTGTGCAAGAAAATCAAGCATCAAAAGCCCTTTCATTAACCACAGGGCTTCAGACAATGTTCTGATCGCAAAGCGCTTTTAGACACAAAACTACAGCATCTTTCCAGCAATCTGAGAAGCAGAGTTCTCATCTTCAGTTTCTTCAGGTAATCCACTCCCCAGGTCATTACCTGCTTTATTCAGGGCTATGGGTAGAACCAAGTGCCGAGAGAGGACAGGTGGGCTGCAATATCAGCAATCTTTATAAACCACAGTATATCCAGCTCTGTGTTAATAGTATTTGGGACAGGCTCCAGTTCTTCATCAATAATGACAGGTTCTGGTCTCGGAAACATCTGCTATTCAATATCTCTTGCCTATTTCCCGGTGTTTCCCGATTCTGTCTGTCTCTCTGGCTCTGTTTATTCTATGTGTGGCCACCTGCAGGTTGATTTTGAATGAATAACTGTATTTGTGAATAGTAAAATTAAATACATGAGGGCATCAGGCGCTTCTCTCCCTGACATTGGGGAAACAGCGAGACAGACTTTCGAGCAAGGATCTGATTATTGTGAAACTGCAAAGAAAATATTAACTCCGGGATTATCCAATATAACAGTGACCCCGACGTGATTTGAACACGCAGTCTTCTAATCAGAAGTCAGACGCGCTACCGTTGCGCCACGAGTTCAACATTAAAAGCGGGGATGTTTGTAAATATACACGTTCCTCAAACACTGTTTCATTTCTACTGCCTTGGACGAATGAAAGGGCTTTAAAATCCCCGCCCACTCCCAGCGGGTGTCAGACAGCATCAGAAGCAGCGCTCACCTGTCAGTCACCGTCTCACGCCCGCTTTCACCACCTCCTGCCGGGGAACTGCAGAAAATCAAATTACACGCACCGAGCCCCCACAATCATCACATCACAGGGAAATAAACTGGGAAACTGCTCAAAATACACAACAGGTCGAGCAGCTTTTGAAAAACAATTAAACTTGCGGCGTGTGGACAATATTCAGAACTGCTAACAAGGCCGTGTACAAATATAAACTGTGGGTGTATGAGCCAAGGACTTAAGCTCTGGAATTTCCTCCCTAAAGCTCTCCGCCTCTCTTTCCTCCTTTAAGACGCTCCTTAAAATCGTTCAAGTTGATCAAGCTTTCGGTCATCTGTCCTAATATCTCCTTATGTGGCTCGGTGTCAAATTCTGTCTGATAATCGTTCCTGTGAAGCACCTTGGGACGATTTACTACTTTAAAGGCGCTATATAAATGCAAGTTGTTTTTGTTGTTGCGTATATGGGTGTGGTGTTTATATATAAAATGGGTGTTTATAGAATGAGTGTGATGCTGTGCACGTGTATTAATTGTAAACAGGGGTGAACGGTTAGTTTTCAGACAGGAAGGAAGTATACAGTGGTGTTCCCCAGGGGTCGGTTTTAGGATCACTGCTCTTTTTGATATATATTAATGACCTGGACTTGGGAATACTGGGCATCATTTCAAAGTTTGCAGATGACAGGAAACTCAGAAATGTACTAAATAATGAGACAGAACGTAACAGACTTCATGAGGACATTTACAGAGTGGTGAAATGGGCAGAGAAATAGCAGAAGGAATTTAACAGAGAAGTGTGAAGTGATCCATTTTGGGCGGAAGATTGAACTGAGGCGATATAAACTAAATGGTATAATTTTAAATCGTGTGCAGGAACAGAGAGACCTGGATTTACCAAAGATTGATCTATCTTTGAAGGTGGCGGGACAAGTTGAGAAGGCTGTTGAAAAGCATACGGGATCCTTGGCTTTATTAATAGATGGGAGAAGTCGCTCAACACCAGGTTATAGTCCAACAGCTTAATTTGAAATCACAAGCTTTCGGAGCGCTGCTCATTCATCAGGTGACCTTCTTCACCCGACGAAGGAGCAGCCGCTCCGAAAGCTTGTGATTTCAAATAAAGCTGTTGGACTATAACCTGGTGGTGTGCGACTTCTCACATTTCTCCACCCCAGTCCAACACCGGCATCTCCACATCATCTTTATTAATAGAGTCATAGAGTACAAAAGCAAGGAAGTAATGCTAAACATTTATACATCATTGGTTCGGCCTCAGGTGGAGGATTCTGGGCACAACATTTTAGGAAGGATGTGAAGGCAGAAAAGTTTCACAAGCATGTTTCGGGGTATGAGGGACTTCATTTACGTGGATAGACTGGAGAAGCTGTCGTTGTTCTCCTTAGAGCAGAGAAGTTTGCGCGGAGATCTGATAAAGGTGTTCAAAATCACGAGGGTCCTAGACAGGGCAGTGTCCGAGGCCCAACCATCTTCAGTTGATTCATCAATGACCTTCCCTCCAAAATAAGGTCAGAAATGGGGATGTTCGCTGAAGTTTGCACAGAAGCATAGAAGCATAGAAGATAGGAGCAGGAGCAGGCTATTCGGCCCCTCGAGCCTGCATCGCCATTTAATGAGATCATGGCTGATCATCCAAATTCAGTACCCTGTCCCTGCTTTCTCCACATATCCCTTGATCCCTTTAGCCTTAAGAAATATATCTATCACCTTCTTGAATATATTTAATGAATTGGCCTCAACTGCCTTCTGTGGCAGAGAATTCCACAGGTTCACCACTCTCTGGGTGAAGAAATTCCTCTTTATCTCAGTCCTAAATGGCTTACCCCTTATCCTTAGACTGTGACCTCTGGTTCTGGACTCACCGCCATCCGGAACAGCCTTCCTGCATCTAGTCTGACTAGTCCTGTTAGAATTTTATAAGTTTGAATGAGATCCCCTCTCATTCTTCTAAACTCTAGCGAATATAAGCCTAATCGACCCAATCTCTCTTCAGACGTCATTCCTGCCATCCCAGGTATCAGTCAGGTAAATCTTCGCTGCACTCCCTCCATGGCAAGAACATCCTTCCTCAGATAAGGCAACCAAAACTGCACACAATACTCAAGGTGTAGTCTCACCAAGTCCTTGTACAACTGCAGCAAGACATCCTTGCTCCTGTACTCGAATCCTCTCGTTATGAAGGCCAACATACCATTTGCCTTCTTAACCGCCTGCTGCACCTGCATGCTTACCTTCAGCGACTGGTGCACAAGGACACCCAGGTCTCGTTGCACTTCCCCTTTTCCCAATCTATTGCCGTTCAGATAATAATCTGTCTTCCTGTTTTTGCCACCAAAGTGGATAACCTCGCATTAATCCACATTATACTGTATCTGCCATGCATCTGCCCAATCACCCAACCTGTCCAAATCATACTGAAGTTTATCTGCATCCTCCTCACAGCACACACGCCCACCCAACTTTGTGTCGTCTGCAAACTTAGAAATATTACATCTAATTCCCTCGTCTAGATCATTAATATATATTGTGAATGGCTGGGGTCCTAGCACTGATCCCTGCAGTTCCCTACTAGTCACTGCCTGCCACTCAGGAAAAGACCCATTTATTGCAACTCTTTGCTTCCTGTCTGCAAACCAGTTCTCTTTCCAAGTCAGTACCTTACCTGCAATCACTTGTGCTTTGACATTGCGCGTTAATCTCTTATGCGGGACCTTATCGAAAGCCTTCTGAATGCCCAAATACACCACATCCACTGTTGCTCCCTTATCTATTCTACCAGTTACATCCTCAAAAAATTCCTGTAGATTAGTCAATCATGATTTACCTTTTGTAAATCCATGTTGACTTTGTCCGAACCTGTCACTGTTTTCCAAGTACTCTGCTATTACATCTTTCATAATGGACTCTAGCATTTTGCCCACTACCGATGTCAGTCTTACCGGTCGAAAATTCCCCGTTTTTTCTCTACCACCTTTTTTATATAGTGCGATTACATTAGCTACCCTCCAATCCATGGGAACTGTTCCAGAGTCTATTGAATTTTGAAAGATGAGCAGCAATGCATCTACTTTTTCTAGGCCACTTCCTTAAGTACCCTAGGATGTAGATTATCAGGCCCTGGGGATTTATCGGCCTTCAATCCTGTCAATTTCCCGAACACCATTTCCCTACAAATACTGATTTCATTCAATTCCTCCATCTCATTACACCCTATGTTCCAATACAGCTCTGGGAGTTTATATGTGTCCTCCTTTTTGAAAACAGAACCAAAGTAAGTATTTAATTAGTCTGCCATTTCTTTGTTCCCCATTATACATTGCCCTGATTCTAACTGCAAGGCACCTGCGCTTGACTTCAAAAATCTTTTTCTCTTCACATATCTATAGAAGCTTTTACAGTCAGTTTTTATGTTTCCCGCAAGCTTACTCTCATATTCTATTTTCGTTCTTAATTAATCCCTTTGTCCTCCTTTGCTGAATCCTAAACTGTTCCCAATCATCAGGTTTGCTGCTTTTTCTGGCCAATTTATATGTCCTCTCCTTGGGTCTTATGCTATCCCTAATTTCCCTTGTTAGCCACAGTTGAGTCACCTTTTTTGTTTTATTTTTATGCCAAACAGGGATGAACAATTTCTGTAGTTCATCCATGCGATCTTTAAATGTTTGGCATTGCCTATTCACCGTCAAACCTTTAAGTAACGCTCCCCAATCCACCCTAGCCAACTCGCTCCTCATACCATCGTAGTTTCCTTTATTTAAATTCAGGACCCTAGTCTCTGAGATAACTACTTCACTCTCCATCTTAATGAAGAATTCTATCATATCATGATCGCTCCTCCCCAAGGGGTCTCGCAAAACAAGATTGCAAATTAATCCTTTCTCATTTCATAATACCCAGTCGAAGATGGCCTGATCTCTAGTTGGTTCCTCGATATATTGGTCCAGGAAACCATCCGGTATACACTGTAGGAATTCCTCCTCCACAGTATTGTTACTAATTTGGTTAGCCCAATCTATATGTAGATTAAAGTCACTCATGATAACTGCTGTGCCCTTATTGCACGTATCTCTCATTTCCCATTTAATACCATCCCCAACCTCAGCATTACTGTTTGGGGGTCTGTATACAACTCCCACTAACGTTTTCTGCCCCTTGGTATTTTTCAGCTCTACGCATACAGATTCCACATCATCAGAGCTAATATCCTTCCTTACTATTGTGTTAATCTCCTCTTTAACCAGCAATGCTACCCCACCTCCTTTTCCTTTGTGTCTGTCCTTCCTGAATATTGAATACCCCTGGATGTTGAATTCCCAGCCTTGGTCACCCTGGAGCCATGTCTCCGTAATCCCAATTATATCATATCTGTTTACATCTATTTGCACAGCTAATTCATGCAAATGGATGTTGTCTACATGGATTTTAGAAAGGTGTTTGACAAAATACCACATAGAAGGCTGGTTTACAATATTGAGGCTGATGGAATAGCAGGGTCAGTGGCAGCTTGGATAAGGAATTGGCTGAAGGATAGAAAACTGCGAGTTGTGGTAAATGGCTGTTTTTCACACTGGAGGATGGTAGACAGTTTTGTTCCCCAAGGGTCAGTGCTGGGGCCATTGCATTTGTGATATTTATAAATGACCTGGATATTGTAATAGAGAGTAGAATTTCTAAATTTGCCGACGACACCAAACTTGGGGGTGTAACAAACAGTGAGGATGATACCAATCGACTGCAGCAGGACAGAGAAAGGCTAGCAGAACGGGCAGGCAAGTGGCAGATGGAATTTAATACAGAGAAGTGTGAAGTGATGCATTTTGGCAGAAGGAAAAGTGAGATGCAATATACACATAATGGCACAGTTTTAAAGAGTGTGCAGGGAAAGAGGAACCGGGGATTTAATGTGCATAGGTCCTTGAAGGTGGCAGGACATATGGAGGGAGTGGTTAACAAAACTTGGCTTCATAAATAGAGATATGGAGTACAAAAGTAGAGAAGTGATGCTGAACCTTTATAAAGTTATGGTTAGGCCGCAACTGGAGTACTGCGTCCAATTCTGGTCACCACATTTTAGCAAGGATGTGAAGGCCCTTGAGAGGGTGCAGTGGAGATTTACCAGAATGGTCGCGGTGATGGGGGATCTTAGCTACAAGGACAGGCTGGAGAAGCTGCATTTGTTTTCATTACAACCACAACAACTTGCATTTATATAGCGCCTTTGACATAAAAAAACGTCCCAAGGCGCGGCACAGGAGTATTTTAAGACAAAGGAGGTTGAGGGGTGATCTGATGCAGTTGTACAACATTATAATGAGTTTGGATAGGCTAAACGGGGAAAAGGATGTTCCCACTAGTTGATGTTAAAAGGACTAGGGGACACATATTTAAGTTATTGGGCAAGAGATACAGGAGGGTCGTTAGGAAAAAAAAAATACGCAGCGAGTGGTGATGACCTGGAATTCGCTGCTGACGGAAGTGGTGGAAACGGAGACACTCAATGTTTTCAAGTGTAGACTGGATAGGCACTTGAGGGAAATAAACATGCAGGGCTGCGGGGATAGAGCGGGGGAATGGGACTGACTGGATTGCTCTGCAGAGAGCCAGCACGAACTCGATGGGTCGAATGGCCTCCTTCTATGCCGTTTTGACTCTATGACTTTGAACTATAGAGCAGTGATAATGGGAGACTTCAACTGTCCTAATATATCTGAGAATCAGGCTAAATATAGAAAGTTCATTTGAGATGTGAAAAGGAAAATAAGAGGGGAAAGAGAGTGTATGAGAATAGAATGACAGCTAACATAAAAGGTAATCCAAAAGTCTTCTATAGGCCTATATTCCCAAGTTTAAAAACACTAATTAGTTACACAGTAAGTCGTGTGGATGGGAGCAGAAATTGCAAAGGGACATAGATTGAGTGGACAAAATCAGAGGCATCTGATTCAGAAGATTCGGGAGAAGGAATTTCGGGACTTTAATGAGTTTGAAAGGAACATTTTTGACTTGTGCAGTTCCTATCAGAGAAATGTTAGTGATGGGAAATGAATCCTGAATCTGGGATTCAGCATTTCACCTTCTCGCTGAACAGATCTTTCTGGAGGCAGTGTGGACCAATGGTTTCCGTAGTGTAACGGTTATCACGTTCGCCTTGCACTCGAAAAAGCATCCGGCTTGATCCCGGGCGGAAACATTATGTTCGAGAGTATTATTTCTGTGAAACAAATTAATACACAGTGTGTAAAATCAGATCGGTGATAAAACTTCATCAATGAATAAAGTTTCGCAAATTATTAAATTTAAGTTATTGAAGTTTCGACTGTCCCTCAGTGTGAGCATCTCTTTCATTCTGCAAAAACAACTCTATCGGTTAATGAATGGTGATTAAAACAATTAAAACACTAAACTAACAGAAATTTTTTTTCGAGTTTATCACAATTGCTGACATTTCTTATCAATATTCTTGTGTTTTTTCAGCTCTTGGTCCTTTTCAGCTCCTGACTGCGGATATTCATCTGATTAAACCTAAACAAAATGCAACTTCTCGCAGCCCCGGCCTCGGTTAATATCATCAGATCTAAGCCGCATTTCAGACGCGGAAACAAACCCGTTAATTACTTGCTCTTCCCCAGCTCCAGAGCTCAGAGGGTTATTGTCCATCCCTGGGCTGCAAGATACCACGGACCCGGGCCAAACCTCCCCATACACCGAGCACAGTCTCAGCAAAACCCCGGGGGAGATGATGTCCCGGTCACTGAGCCTTCGAGCAGCATTCAACAAGCATCCGGACTGAAACTTTCTAAATGCGGAAGTGATAAGTTGCAATTTAGTTTGGGAGCTGTCAGGATGGCCGTGTGATCTAAGGCGCTGCGTTATCTGATAGGCGTGGGTTCGAATCATCGTTCTGACATTGTTTATATTTAATTACAAATGAAACTCATTTCTTTTCACGCCACTGTGAAGCGCTTTGGGACATCCCTGAAAAGTGGGATTCAGCGTTTCACCTGCTCGCTGAACATTTCCATCAGACCTGGTACTGAAAGTGGAAACGTTTCCGCAGTGCAGGAGCTATCACGTTCACGGAAACATTTTGTTGGAACTTGCTCCTTATACAGGTCCAGGGGCGAGTTTGCTCTGCTGTGAAAGGACATAAGAACGAAATAATTAGGAGCAGGAGTCGGCCTTATGGCCCCCCGAGCCTGCTCCGCCATTCAATCAGATAATGGCTGATCTTCGACCTCAACTCCACTTTCCTGCCTATCCCCATATCGCTTGATTCGACTGCAGTCCAAAAATCTATCGATCTCAGCCTCGAATATACTCAACGAATGAGCATCAACAGCACTTTGGGGCAGAGATTACCAAGGAAAGGAGCTACAATCTTTTAAAATCTAACAATGGTGGATGTCACAAGCACCGAACATTTTTAAGCAAACTCCTAAAATATAGTGTGTAAAATGAGAAGGGATAACATTTCATGACATGCAAAGCAGGGAAATCACTGTGTGAAATGGGACTGGGATAACATTAATGTAAATATATTTCTGCCTGACAGGGTGGTGAAAGCAGATTCAATATTAACTTTCAAAAGTGAAACAAGTTGAAAAAGAAACTCTTGCAGCGCTTCGGGAAAAGAGCTGGGGAGTGGAAATAATTGGATCGCTCTTTCAAAGAGCCGGCACAGGCACTATTGTTCGAATGACCTCCTTCTGTGCTGTATGATTCTATGATTCTATAATATGTTATTACAGTTTGGCTGTCACCCAGTAAACTTGTTAACAATTCCTGCAGTGTGCAACGCAATGTTGTTGTTTGATTAATGATGATTGAAACAATTATAAAATGTCTCACAGACTTGAATTATTCCTTAATACCTGTGGTTAAAAAAAAAATCTATCAATCGCAGATTAAAATGAACAATTGATGCAGCATCTTTGAAAGAGCGATCCAATTAGTCCCACTCCGCTGCTCTTCCCCCACAGTCCTACTGACCCTCCTGCCAGTGGAAACAGATTCACCCATAATTTTGAACAGTTCTATTAAATCTCCCCGGAACTGTGATTAATGGAGTTCAACGTGGGCAAGTGTCAGATCATCCACTTTGGGCCTAAGAAAGATCGGTCAGTGTGTGGTCTGAAAACATTATGATGTGGAGATGCCGGCGTTGGACTGGGGTGGACAAAAATGAGAAGTCGCACAACACCAGGTTATAGTCCAACAGATTTATTTAATTTTACAAGCTTTCGGAGCTGTCGCTCCTTCCTCAGGTAAGTTAGCACTGCTAACTTACCTGAGGAAGGAGCGACAGCTCCGAAAGCTTGTAAAATTTAATAAATCTGTTGGACTATAACCTGGTGTTGTGCGACTTCTCATTTTTGAAAACATTATGTCAGAGCATTTTTGTTCTGTGAAATAGCCGGTCCTTTTAAATTTAACAAAAGTTGTCCCAGATCCCTGCTCTTACAAGCAATGAACATTTTAAACCATTCTCCTAAATTACAATGTGTAAAATGAGATATGGGTTAACAGTTCAGCACATGCAAAGAGCAAAATAAATGACCGAAGTTTCGACTGTCCCTCAGTCACCATATTATATTATTTATCATTCTGCAAAAGAATGTTATCAGTTAATTAATGGTGATTCAAACATTTCTTAATTTTTTCATATTAGTTGCATGTTATTTATTCGATTTAATTAATTAAAAACGGTGATGTCAAAGTTACTTCCCTAACCGGGAATCGAACACGGGTCACACTTACTGATAAGTATAGGTTATTGAATCAGTTAAAGGTGTCCTCGAAAAATCTCACACTGCTAAATTAAAATCATGGCTACAATTTGTTTCATTGTAAAATAAGGGGATTGAAAAGGACAACAAAGCACGCCAGGCAGCGCCCGCGGTGAGACAGGGGTCGAAATTAGAATTAAGTTGGTGCTGCGAAATAACCGCTGAGCTAAAGATGACGTCGATCAAAGGGCGAGAAACCGCTCAATTTCAAGGATGAGCTCATAAATATCAGCCGCAGTGCAGTCTGGTCAACGTCAAACCCCTCCTTTCTTATTCAACAGAGGAAGAAGTGACATGAACAGGAATCAGACGCTACAAACTTTTTTAAAGGCCCAAATACTTACGTACAAATCTTTTCAGTGTAAAATTCTTTCACTTTATTTCAAAGCTGACTGCGTTTAATCTGAATGTCAGCACAATGGGATTTCATGTTCACTGCTGATTCTATTTTCTGAGCACGGTGCAAATAACCGGTGCTGTTCAATTTGACAAATATTGCCCAGATTCCTGGTGTCATCAGCAATGAACACTTTAAACCAGACTCCTAAAGTACCGTGTGCAAAATGAGATTTGGGTACCAGTTAACGTGCAAAGCACAAATAAAATGATTGAAGTATCGACTCTCCCTCAGTTAGCATTTCTTTCATTGTGCCAAAGAAAATTACCGGTGAATTCATGATGATTTGCCGTGAAAGCAACAAACAAAAAGTTTAACAACAACCTTCGCCTAACTTGGGGTCCGAACCCTCGAACCTGCTGCCGACTGAGCTCGCATGGCCTGATCACTTTGAATATCTATTATCGCTGATCGACAGTAGCGCAGTAATTAGTGTGGATGGGAGTAGGGAATTGCAAAGGGACATTGATTGAGTGGCAAAACTGGAGGCATCTGATTCAGAAGATTTGGGTGGCAACGCGGAAATTCGAGAATTTAATGACTTTGAAAGGAACATTTTTGACTTGTGCAGTTTCGGTCAGAGAAATGTTAGTGAAAGGAAATTAATCCAGAATCTGGGATTCAGCATTTCACCTTCTCGCTGAACAGATCTTTCTGGATATTTAGCTAAGCAGAGGTTTCCGTAGTGTAGTGGTTATCAAGTTCCTCTCACAAGCCCCGATTCAATCCCGGGCGGGAAACTATGTTCGAGAAATGGTCCCCGGTTGGAAACGGGAAAGAAAACTTCCCCATTAAAATTGAACAAATAGGAAAATTGAAGCATTCATATTGTAATTAAATATCAATAAAATATCTCATAGATTCCGTATATTATATGAGTCCATACCATTCTTCACAGACTCAAACTCAGCACAGATACCGACAGTGTCCCTCACTCACTCCCGTTTCCTGCCCTGACGGTGCAGAAAGCCCCTCTCAAAGCTGCACATTCGACTGGTTTCAGTGGATCCGCGGGAGATCTTTAAAGGATCCTGCAGCGTCGCCTCGGATAATAACCATAGATCACCACCATATTTCACACACCGAAGCAACCCCATCCATTTTACTCTTTGTCCACTATTTAACTCTTTCGCGCCAGGCAAACTGTTTGTACAAAATTACATTTTAGGTAAGAACACAAAAGATATGTTCGCGCAACCACAGCACCAATTGCGGGTTGGCATCCACTTGAAATGCACAGTGAGGTGAAATATTACCACAAGCTCCTGATGGACATGTTTCCATGTCTAAAATGCAGGCACCGAACAATGCAGCTCCTGGGAAAACTGCAAATCCACGCAGGGCTATCCTGCATCATTTGAAACAACAGTCAGACACAAGATTCTGCCAGTTTCAAATGGCTTCTCCTTCTGCTCCGATCACTTCTTTCCCTCCAGCCTCCTCTGCTCCTCCAGCCTGCAGGTGAATTAGATGCTTGATGCAAACGCAGCGGATTCATGACACAAACCCTTCCCTTTCCCTCCGAGACGATGCCGCACTGTAGGTTGCGCCGTAACCGCAATAGCACAGTTGGGATGAGCGACTTGAAGATTTATAAAGGTATAAAAGCAAAATACTGGAAATTTCAAATAAAAACAGAAAATGCTGGAAATACTCAGCAGATCAGGCAGCATCTGTAGAGAGAGAAACAGAGTTAACGCCAGACGAACGGTCATCGACCTGAAACGTTAACTCTGTTTTTCTCTCTACAGATTTAATAATGGTCCCTGATTCAATCTCGGGATCCGGCATTTTTCAAATCATTTGAGTTTCTTTCCGCTGCCATTCTCGAACTGAACATCTTAAACTTGAATTCTTTCTCCGGCACTGAGTGGTTGGCGACTGAATAGAGAGACATCAAGCATGGGAAATATTAAGAACGTTTTCGATTGATCTATTTCCTTCTGTGCTTTTCTCTGGATGTTGTCTCTCTCGGGGCCGGGCGAACATTTCATTGATGTATTTATCCTGAACTGAAGCCTTTTGCCCATCTCGCGGGGTCAGAGCCGCTCTGTCTGTCTCTTCCTGCTTGTGACCATTAACTGGAACAGGCCGCCAGTTCAACGTTCATCAGCAAACTCAGAAACACAAATAAACAGAAAGATGTGTCTCTCCGCCACGGTGACAAAGTTGCAATGGATGTTAATCCAAATAATTCCCCCGTGAGATTCTATATGGATTTGTTTCTTTATAAAGGTTGTATTTTAGGTATTTCGAAAAAGCTTAAAAGTATGAATACGTTCTGATGGCCCATTACGGGGATCGAACCCGCGGCTTGGATTTCCGTAAGCATCATGCCCTCACCAACTGAGCTAACCGGCCACAAAGTGCCTGTTTGAAAGATTCGAGCCCAGGCTGGGGGATTGTCTTTCAGGCTCACACTGGGTGACCGAGTTACTGCACAAACATTGAACACTCCACATCGCTTATACATTGTTAACTGTTCGTATCTACAACTGGGCAGAGTGTCAATCGAAAGTATCAGTAAAAGAGCTCTTTAAACTCACAAACCTCATCCTAAAAATTATTATCTAACCACCGCTGAACAGCCTCTCCCTCAAACACAGTCCCGGTATAAAACCAGACAGCGGGATCCCGACTGGATTCGAACTTGCAACGGGCGGCTGGAGCCGGATCCCGCGGCTCAGATGTGGTTTCACTCCCATTCATTTGGTAGACGCGGGTTCACGAGCGGAAAACCTCTTCGGATTCTATCCTCTTATAGTGAAGGAGACACAAACTAACCAAAAAAAGCCGAAAGCCGGGATCTTTAGATCTTCAGTTTAACGCTCGCCCAACTGAGCTATTTGGGCTTCACAGCAAATTAAATGTTGTATCACCCGCTTGGAGGAAAATCTAACCCCGGGTGGCATTGCCCCTCCCGCTCATTCCTCACTTTCGGGGCAATGAGACCGGACCAGATCTCGGAGCTCAGGTTGTGTTAATGTAAAGCTGGAGTGTGGATAAAGATACAAAGCTGACACACCAGGGGGGACCTCACCGTGTTGGACACAGCGTGAAATACACTGAAATGTTCAAATAAAGTTACAGAACAAAACACATGTGTAAAATTCCCCGTTCTTTTCTCGGCACTGATGGGTTGTGAAGGGAGAGACGGGCCGAAGTCTCGCTGAGCCGCACTGATCCCGAGCCAAGCTGCAATTATTTAAAGTTCAATCTTCAGCAGCGAGATGCTGGAGAGAGATCAGAGTCCCGAATCAAAGAGTAATGTTCTGATACTGATGTTGAATCTCATTTATATCAAACTCTACTTGAATTCTCTGCTGGGGGATTCAGAGCTGGGGATCGCCTGTGAAATCAGTTTAAAAACATTGATACAACAGCCTCTGTCCATCCGCCATGTCTATTCTTGCAGGGAGGCAGCTGATGGCACCGCCCCAGGGGCTCCGCTTGAGTGCAGAGAATGCAGACCTCACTCGGTGTGGTACTGAGCCCCACACAACAGAATGTAATCCGGTTCCATACTCGGCCTTAGGCCTGTTAGTTTATTGCAGCCGGTGTGGTACTGAGCACCACAAAGAACAGGGAAAGCCCAGGCTCCATCCCCGGCCTGTGGTGTGTTACTCCATCTCAAGCTGTGTGTTACTGAGCCCCACAGAGTAGGAAGAGCCCAGGCTCAATCCCCGGCCTGTGGTGTGTTACTCCATCTCAAGCAGTGTGTTACTGAGCCCCACAGAGTAGGATGTGCCCGGGCTCCATCCCTGGCCTGTGGTGTGTTACTCCATCTCAAGCAGTGTGTTACTGAGCCCCACAGAGTAGGAAGGGCCCAGGCTCCATCCCCGGCCTGTGCTGATGTTCTCACCCAGTGGTGCCACTCAAAGCAGGGTGTGATCAGGATCCATTCCCGGGCTGCGCTCAGTTTGCTGATCTCATTCAGCATGTAACTGAGCCCCACACAGATGGATGGGCCAAGGCTCCATTCCAGGCCTGTGGTAAGTTCGTTGTTCTCATTCGGTTGCTGCTGACTCCCATATAGAGCAGAAAGGGCAGAGTCCCATCATTGGCCTGTGCTCTGGTGAATCTGGGTCCCAGGCCACCCAGTGAAGCGACCACGTGTATATCTGATCTCCACATTGATGAACAAATACAACAGCAGAAGATCTCGTGGGAAGATTCCAACAGTTGTGAGAAACCCAGATACCATGTTAATATCTCACCGTCACCATTGGTTGATGAGCCGATCTAATGGCTCAAAGCGTGTTTTCAAATCAATTTGTTTAACGAACTTTCTTTCAGCGACTATTTCCATGTTCCGACAATGAATGTTACATTCTTTAATTTGGACAAGTGAACAGAGACTGGACAGTTGCTGTCTTGCTTTCTGTGACTTGAGGTTTTATCTGGGTAACTTCCGGCTTTAGTATATGTTGACATCGGACTTTCAAAAGGTCTCTTTCGGCTGTTAACCGAAAGGTTGGTGGTTCGAGCCCACCCAGGGACGGTGCTTTAACTTTTCCAGGTTTTCAAAATGTGTATTTTGGCTGCAAGATCATGGGATGAACTGTGGCACAATGTCGGCAAGTATGAGATCATTCACTGGGATCGGAGAAAGCCATTTCATAACATTTTCTTAATGGTGACAGACTAATAGTAACAGGAGGAGGCCCCTCAGCCCTGTTCCGTCATTCAATTAGATCCGGGATAATCTGTATCTCAACTGCATTGGCCCGCTTTGGTTCCATATCCAGCTTCACCATTTTGGAATGGTCTCATTTTTAGGTGCGCCTGGTGCCGCTCCTGGCCTGCTCTTCTACACATCTCATTGAACCACGTTTGGTCCCCTGGCTTGATGGTAATGGTAGAGTGAGAGATATGCCGGGCTAGGAGGCAACAGATTGTGGTTCAATACAATTCTGCTGCTGCCCCAGAATTGCACAGAGAAAATATACGTGTTTTATGGGATATTTTATTCATATTTAACCACAAAATTAATTCAACTTTTTCATATTAATTCAATTTTGATGGGAAATATTTTACAAAATGTTTCCGCTCAGCTTCTAACAGGGGACTATTCGCATGTTAGGCGAACGTGATAACCACTACACTACGGAAACTCTGCTCCGTGAGCTGTAGTAAGAACATCACAGAAGAGAACCGCGGTCTACAAATGCAGGTCAAAGAGTCATAACGGCACAGACAGAGGCCATTCAGCCCTTTCTTGTCCTTGCCGGCTCTCTGTAGAGCAATCCAGTCAGTCCCATTCCCCCGCTCAATCCCCGTAGCCCTGCAAGTTTATTTCCCTCAAGTGCCTATCCAGTCTCCCCTTGAAAACATTGAGTGTCTCCGCTTCCAAACTTCTGTTGGCAGCGAGTTCCAGGTCATCACCACTCGCTGCGTAAACAAGTTTTTCCACTCGTTCCCCCCTGGACCCTTTGCCCAAAACCTTAAATCTGTGTCTGGGCCTTCACATCCTTCCTAAAGTGTGATGAGCAGAACTGGACGCAATACTCCATTTGTGGCCTAACAAGCACGTTATGAAGGTTCAGCATAACTTTTCTACATTTGTAATTGTTGATGGTACAAGGAATAGGGGACACAGATTCAAGGTTTGAGGAATACAGAGAAGAATTTCTAAATTTGCCAATGACACCAAACCTGGGGGTGTGGCAAACAGTGAGGATGATACCAATCGACTGCAACAGGACATAGAAAAGCTAGCAGAATGGGCAGATGGAATTTAATGCAGAGAAGTGTGAGGTGATGCATTTTGGCAGAAGGAACAAGGAGAGGCAATACACACTTAATGGCACAGTTTTAAAGAGTGTGCAGGGACAGAGGGACCTAGGAGTTAATGTGCATAGGTCCCTGAAGGTGTCAGGACATATTGAGAGAGTGGTTAACAAAGCATATGGGACCTTGGGCTTCATAAATAGAGGTATTGAGTACAAAATTAGAGAAGTTATGCTGTACCTTTAAAAAGTGCTGGTTAGGCCACAACTGGTGTATTGCGTCCAGCTCTGGTCACCACACTTTAGGAAGGATGTGAAGGCCCTTGAGAGGGTGTAGAGAAGATTAACAGAATGGTTCCGGGGTTCTTAGCTAAAAGGACAGGTTGGAGAAGCTGGATTTGTTTTCATTAGAGGAAAGGAGGTTGAGGGGTGATTTGATAGATGTGTACAAGATTATGGCGGGTTTGGACAGGCTAGACGGGGAAAGGCTTTTCCCACTAGTTTTGGTACAAGGACTAGGGAACACACATTTAAGGATTTGGGCAAGAGATACAGGGGGTATGTGAGAAAAAACTATTTTACGCAGCGAGTGGTGAGGAACTGGAAGTCGCTACCGACAGAATTGGTGGAAGCGGAGACACTCAATGTTCTCAAGGAGAGACTGGATAGGCATTTGAGGGAAATAATTTTGCAGGGCTACGGGGATAGAGCGTGGGAATGGGACTGACTGGATTGCTCTGCAGAGAGCCGGCACGGCTCCTTCTGTGCCGTTATGACTCTATGATCTCCAGCCAAGCTGAAATTATGTTAAGTTCATTCTTCAGCAGCAGTTATGGTGCTGAGCCCAACACAGAAATGAAAATGGCCAGCCTCCACCCGCGGCCTGTGGTCTCTTAGTTCCTCACTTATTGGGCTACTGAGCAATACAGAAAGGGCTCAATCCTAATGAATATCTTAATGCTCAGGATAAGTTATCACTGCCCACGGACTCTCTGATTCCAGTCTTGTACACGTTGCTAAGTTTCAAATGTTGCATTTTTCACACTGGCAAAGAATTGATTGATAGCCGTGCTGTGATAAGCTAAGTTTTTTAGGGAGATGCAGTGGGCAAGAAGATACATGAAAGACTATTGATAACTGTGACTGTTCTGACACTGTGAGCTACAGTTAAATGTGGGCAACATCTAAAGTGTCTCGTTCCAAATGTTGACAGAAAGGTTGAGTCATTTCCTGCTAACTTTGAACCAGCAGGAATTTTACAGAAGGCAAGGATGAGCATTTGTGAAATTAAGATAATTTTCACGCCAGGCAAACTTTTCGTACAAAATGACATTTTTTAGGTGAGAACACAAAAGACAAGTTTGCGAAACCACAGCAACAAGTGCGGGTCGGCATCCACTTGAAATCTGTTTCCTTCTTTGCTTTTCTCAGAGACAGAGAGAGACAGACAGAGAGTAGCCGTCGGGGAATTTAATACTCACCACTATACTATCAAGGACCTGGTTCAGGAAGTAGTTATGCAGTGCTTGAGACAAATGCTCAAACACACAAAGAGACAGACATGTGTGTGTGCTCTCTTTGTGTGTGTATGTCTCAGATATCCATCTGAGTTTCATGGATTCATGCAGCACAGTGGGAGGCCATTCGGCCCGTCATACCTGTGCTCTCTCTTTGAAAGAGCAGTCGTGCTTAGTCCCAAACCCCAGCATTTTGTGCGTAACCCTGTTAATCTCATTTTCTCTGTCACTCTCTCCCTCCTCCGTGCCCCAAACAAAAGGGAGAGGGAAACAGAGAGGGGGCACTATAGTAACGAGGAATTGGTGCAGGAAGTTGTTTTACATATCTTCATATGCCAGTACATCTTTTAACATTCTTTTAGTTACTTTTCTTCTGTTCACCTTTTCCAAGAAGCATTTTAAGGAGCTGCCCAAAGGTTTAAAATTGGGGATGTTAAAAAGCGTCGTCCCCGTCGGGGAATTGAACCCCGGTCACCCGCGTGACCAGGCGGGGGTACTATACTAACGAGGAACTAACAAATGTAGAATCTGTTAGAGGAACAGTCGAGCTGTGAACAGAGTGAGAAAGAGAGAGTAGAGAAGGACATAGAGAGAGACAGAGACAAAGAGAGAGATAGAGACAAAGAGAGAGACAGAGACAAAGAGAGAGACAGATAGCGACACAGAAAGAGAGACAGACACACAGAGCGAGAGCCTCAGTTTGATGTATTACAGAGTGGTCGCAGGGATGAGGGACTTCAGTTATGTGGAGATACTGCAGAAGCTGGGATTGTTTACTTCAGAAGGTTAAGAGGAAATTTAATAGAGGTTTTCAAAATTACAAGGGGTTTTGATAGAGTAAATAAGCAGAAACGTTTTCCAGTGGCAGGAGGGTCGGTAACCAAAGGACACCGATTGAAGATAACCGGCAAAAGAACGAGAGGGGAGATGAGGAAACATGTTTTACGCTGCGAGTTATTCTGATTGGGAATGCGCTGCCTGAAAGGGCAGTGGAAGCAGATTCAATAGTAAGTTTCCAAAGAGAATTGGATAAATAATTGAATAGGAGAAATTTGCAGGGCTGTGGGGAAAGAGCAGGGGAGTGGGACTAATTGGAGAACTCTTTCAAAGTGCCAGCGCTGACTTGATGACCCGAATGGCCTTCTTCTGTGCCGTATCACTCTATGATTCTATGGTCTATGTGTCTCTCCGCCCCGGTGTCAAAGGTGCAATGGATGTTAATCCAAATAATTCCCCCGTGAGATTCGGTGTGGAATTGTTTCCTAATAAAGTTTGTATTTTAAATGTTACGAAAACCTTAAAATTATATAATTATTCGGATGGCCCGTGCTTGGATCAAACCCGTGACCTTGGCGTTATTCGCACCACGCTTTCACCAACTGAGGTAATCGGCCACATAGCAGCCGTTGGATAGGTTCGGCCCCAGGCTGGGGGATTGTCTTTCAGGCTCACACTGGGTGACAGAGTTACTGCACAAACATTGAACACACCACATCGCTTAAACATTGTCAACTGTTCCTATATACAACTGGGCAGAACGTAAAGCGGAAGTAACAGAAAAAGAGCTCTTTAATCTAACAAACCTCATTCTAAAAATTATTATCACAACACCGCTGAACAGCCCCTCCCTCAAACACTGTCCCGATATAAAACCAGTTGGTGCGACCCTGAGCCGCTGTCACCACAACCGGACTCGAACCGGCAGCAGGCGGCTGGAGCTGGATTCAGAGGGTCAGATATGGTTTACACAATAGAACATAAGAAAAGAAGCAGGAGTAGTCCATTAGGCCTCCAAACCTGCTCCTCCATTCAATACAATCATGGCTGATCTTCTACCTCATCTCCACTTTCCTGCACTATCCCCAGATCATAAGAACATAATTGATTCATTTAATATTGGAAAATCTGTCATAGAACATAGAACATAGAACAGTACAGCACGGTACAGTCCCTTCGGCCCTCGATGTTGTGCCGAGCATTGTCCGAGACCAAGATCAAGCTATCACACTCCCTGTCACTCTGGTGTGCTCCATGTGCTTACCCAATAACCGCTTGAAAGTTCCTAAAGTGTCCGACTCCACTATCACAGCAGGCAGTCCATTCCACACCCCAACCACTCTCTGAGTAAAGAATCTACCTCGGACATCCCTTCTATATCTCCCCCCATGCACCTTATAGTTATGCCCCCTTGTAACAGCTGCCTCTACCCGAGGAAATAGTCTCTGAACATCCACTCTATCTATCCCCCTCATCATCTTATAAACCTCTATTAAGTCGCCTCTCATCCTCCTCCGCTCTAAAGAGAAAAGCCCCAACTCCCTCAATCTTTCCTCATAAGACCTCCCCCCCAAACCAGGCAGCATCCTGGTAAATCTCCTTTGCACTCTTTCCAATGCTTCCACGTCCTTCCTATAGTGAGGTGACCAGAACTGCGCACAATATTCCAAATGTGGTCTCACCAAGGTCCTGTACAGTTGCAGCATAACTCACGGTTCTTAAACTCAAACCCTCTGTTAATAAACGCCAACACACCATAGGCCTTCTTTACTGCTCTATCCACTTGAGTGGCAACCTTCAGAGATCTGTGGATATGAACCCTCAGATCCCTCTGCTCCTCCACGTTCCTCAGAACCCTGCCGTTGACCCTGTAATCCTTATTCAAATTTGCCCTACCAAAATGAATCACCTCGCACTTATCAGGGTTAAATTCCATCTGCCATTTTTCGGCCCAGCTCTGCATCCTATCAATGTCTCTTTGCAGCCTACAACTGCCCTCCACCTCATCCACTACTCCACCAATCTTGGTGTCATCAGCAAATTTACTGATCCACCCTTCAGTCCCCTCCTCCAAGTCATTGATAAAAATCACAAACAGCAGAGGACCCAGCACCGACCCCTGTGGCACACCACTGGTAACTGGTCTCCAGTCCGAAAATGTTCCATCCACCACCACCCTCTGCCTTCTATGAGATAGCCAGTTACTTATCCAATCGGCCAAATTTCCCTCTATCCCACAACTCCTTACTTTCTTCATGAGCCGACCATGGGGAACCTTATCAAACGCCTTACTAAAATCCATGTATACGACATCAACTGCTCTACCTTCATCTACACACTTAGTTACCTTCTCAAAGAATTCAATCAAATTTGTTAGGCAAGACTTACCCTTCACGAATCCGTGTTGACTATCCCTGATTAAGTTGCCCCTTTCCAAATGGTCATAAAACCTATCCCTCAGGACATTTTCCATTATCTTACCAACCACCGAAGTAAGACTAACCAGCCTATAATTACCAGGGTCATTCCTATTTCCTTTCTTGAAGAGAGGAACAACATTCGCCACTCTCCAGTCCTCTGGCACCATCCGCGTGGACAGTGAGGACTCAAAGATCAAAGCCAGAGGCTCTGCAATCTCCTCCCTTGCCTCCCAAAGAATCCTAGCATATATCCCATCTGGCCCAGGGGACTTATCGACCCTCAGGTTCTTCAAAATTGCTAAAACATCTTCCCTCAGAACATCTACCACCTCCAGCCTATCCACCTTTATCACACTCTCATCCTCAAGAACATGGCCCCTCTCCTCGGTGAACACTGACGAAAGGTATTCATTCATCACCTCTCCTATCTCTTCTGACTCCATGCACAATTTCCCACTACTGTCCTTGACCGGCCCTACCCTCACCCTGGTCATTCTTTTATTTCTCACATAAGAGTAAAAAGCCTTGGGGTTTTTCTTGATCCGACCCGCCAAGGACATCCCATGCCCCCTCCTAGCTCTCCTAAGCTCTTTTTTCAGCTCATTCCTTGCTACCTTGTACCCCTCAATCGACCCAACTGAACCTTGTTTTCTCATCCTTACATACGCTTCCTTTTTCCTCTTGACTAGACATTCAACCTCTTTTGTGAACCATGGTTCTCTCACTCGGCCATTTCCTCCCTGCCTGACAGGGACATACCTATCAAGGACACGCAGTAATTGCTCCATGAAAAAGCTCCACTTTTCGTTTGTGCCTTTCCCTGATAGTTTCTGTTCCCATCTTATACTCCCTAATTCTTGCCTAATCGCATCATAATCACCCCTCCCCCAATTATAAACCCTGCCCTGCCGTATGGCCCAATCCCTCTCCATTGAAATAGTGAAAGTTACCGAATTGTGGTCACTATCTCCAGAGTGCTCTCCCACATACAAATCAAACACTGTCGATCTCTGCCTTGAATATACTCAAGGACTGAGCTTCCACAGGCCTCCGGAGTAGAGAATTCCAAAGATTCACCACCCTTTGAGTGAATAAATTTCTTCTCATCTCAGTACTAAATGGCCAACCCCTTATTCTGACACTGTTACCCCTGGTTCTAGACTCCACAGCCAGGGGAAACATCGTCCCTGCATCCAACCTGTCAAGCCCTGTAAGAATGTTGTATGTTTCAATGAGATCACCTCTCATTCTTATAAATTCTAGAGAATATAGTCCTAGTCTACTCAATCTCTCCTCATGGGACAATCAACCCAGCCCAGGAACCAGTCTGGTGAACCTTCGTTGCACTCCATCTATGGCAAGTATATCCTTCCTTAGATAAGGAGACCAAAAATGTGCACAATTCGCCAGGTGTGGTCTCACCTGGGCCCGATATAATTGCAGTAAGACGTCTTTACTCTTATACTCAAATCCTCTTGTAATAAAGGCCAACATACCATTTGCTTTCCTAATTGCTTGCTGTACCTGCATGTTAACTTTCAATGATTCGTGTACAAAGACACCCAGGTCCCTCTGAACACCAACATTTCCCAATCTCTCACTATTTCAAAAATACACTGCTTTTCTGTTTCTCCTACCAAAGTGGATAACTTCACATTTCTCTACATTATATTCCATTTGCCATGTTGTTGCCCACTCACTTAGCCCGTCTATATCCCCTTGAAGCCTCTTTGCATCCTCCTCACAACTTACAATCCCACCCAGCTTTGTATCGTCAGCAAACTTGGATATATTACATTTGGTCCCCTCACCCAAATCATAGATGAGGGGACCAAGTTCACTGCTATTGGTCTGAGAGGCGTGGGTTCAAGAGCGCAAAATCTCTCCTGAGTCTCTCCCCTTATAGTGAAGGAGACACAAATTTAAAAAAATTGGCGAAACCCGGGACTGAACCAGGGACCTTTAGATTTTCAGTCGAACGTTCGCGAAATATTTGTCGCCGGACCGCCATGGCGGGCTCCAGCTCCCAGAATGCAGAGCGCCATGGAAAGGCCCCTATCTCTGTGACGCAACTGAGAAGTCGCACAACATCAGGTTATAATCCAACAGCTTTATTTGAAATCACAAGCTTTCGGAGCGGCTACTCCTTCGTCAGGTGATGTGAAGAAATACAAATGGGCTGAGCATATATAGACAGAGAATAATGCCTGTGCAGAGAACAATGCCAGACGACTGCAGTTAATCTTTCTAACTGCCATATGGCCCCCCGAGCCTGCTCCGCCATTCAATGAGATAATGGCTGATCTTCGACCTCAACTCCACTTTCCTGCCTATCCACATATCCCTTGATTCCACTACAGTCCAGAAATCTGGGGTCACAAGGGGTCTAATGTGTCAGATGCTGCAGAGGCGGCGGACCTGGGTGGAGCGGCACTGGCGAGGCGGCGGCCATAAAAGAGGCGGCGGCGACCAGGTAGGCCCACAGAGGCGGCGGACCTGGGTGGAGCGGCAGCGGCGATGCGGTGGCAGTAAAAGGCGGCAGCGACCAGGTAGGCCCACAGAGGCGGCGGACCTGGGTGGAGCGGCAGCGGCGAGGCGGCGGCTGTAAAAGAGACGGCGGCGACCAGGTAGGCCCACAGAGGCGGCGGACCTGGGTGGAGCGTCTGCGGCGAGGCGGCGGCTGTAAAAGGCGGCAGCAACCAGGTAGGCCCACAGAGGCGGCGGACCTGGGTGGAGTGACAGCGGCGAGGCGGCGGCTGTAAAAGAGGCGGCAGCAACCAGGTAGGCCCACAGAGGCGGCGGACCTGGGTGGAGTGACAGCGGCGAGGCGGCGGCTGTAAAAGAGGCGGCGGTGATCTCAGCATGTCAGGCAGAATCTGTGAAGAGAGAAACCGAGTTAACGTTTCAGGTCGATGACCCTTTGTCAGAACTGGAAATAGCTGGAGATCGAACAGGTTTTTAAGCAAGTGTAGGGGGCAGGGAAAGTGGGGAGTGGAGGAAAGAAGAAAAGGGAAGTTCTGTGATAGGATGGAAGGCATGAGAGATTAAGATACATTAGGAGATGTTGCAAGGCAAAAGGAGATGGTAATGGGACAAGTTAAGAAACAAAAGTTTAGTCTAGAGAGGTGTAAATGGCAGAATGAAAGACAGCTGCCATGTGTCGAGAGAGAAAAAAGGTGTTGGTGGAAGCTCTGGAATGATACAGGAAGCAACTGGATTAAGCAAATAGGTGAAGACTAAGTTTGTTCTGGAGGATTGAATTAGATTGGGCTGAATGGCCTTCCTCACGGGTAAGGATCTTGTGATCTGTGCGAGTAGGTGTGAAAAATGTGTCCCGCAGTCTCCACCTTAATGACTGTCTGAAAACTGAATAAATCTGGGACGTCAATCATCGTGGGCAATATTTAACCCTCAAGCAACAAATCACAGAATCCCCACAGTGCAGATAGAGGCCATTGCGTCCCATCGAGCCTGCACCGACACATATCCCACCCTATCCCCACAACACTCAGGGTCAATTTATCATAGCCAAATCAACCTAACCCGCACATCTTTGGACTGTGGGACAAAACCTGGCGCACCCGGAGGAAACCCACGCAGACACGGGGAGAATGTACAAACTCCACACAGACAGTCACCCACGGCCGGATTCGAACCAGCGTCCCTGGCGCTGTGAGGCAACAGTGCTAACCACTATGCCACCGTGTTGCTGGTTATTATTAACTTGATGTTTGTGGGAGCTTGCTGTGCGCAAGTTTACTGCCGCGTTTCCTACTCAATGTACAAACGCACTTTACGTCGGAAAAGCACTTTGGTACATCCGGTGGTGGTGAACGGCGCTCTATAAATGCAAGTCTTTCTTTTATCTGCGTCGATGAGATGAAAGTCCAGAGCGGGTTGAATATCGAATTCAAATTGCAGCAAAACTCGTTCACGGTGATTGTAGGTCGTTGACGTGCCTATAATCTGGAATATTTGCACTCATCCTCTTCCGAAAGAGCTTGAGATTCTCGCGGATTGATTTGGAAACTTCTCTTTTATCATTACAAAAGTTTCAGCGCCACCCTTAGGAATTCTCTGCCGCAGAGGGCTGTGAATGCTGAATCTTTGAATATATTCAAGACTGACAGAGATAGATTTTTGGACACTCGGCTCATCAAGGAATAGGGAAATCAGGCTGAAAAGTGGAGTTGAGGTCGATGATCAGCCATGATCTGATTGACTGGCGGAGCAGGCTCGAGGGGCCACAAGGCCAACTCCTGCTCTTATTTGTAAAGTTTTTATATAAGCTGAAGGTGAAAAGTCGAGCTTGTCAAAGATTCGAACCCAGGACGTCTCGAATATTTCAGCCAATAAAACCCAAAGCGAGAATTATACCCCTAGACCAACGAGCCCACTGGTGGAAGCAGTTATACTCAAGAGGAGCCATAATCAAACGATGATTTGGACATTCTTGGTAACCAAAGCACGTGAGACCGAGACAGCTCTGACTTTGCTTTCTCTAATTGTTTTCTGAAGCGCCGCACTGCTCCACTCAGACAGTTAATCAGCTGTTAGGACGATAATGTGTCGAGGCAGCAGGTGCCAATCCCGAGCGCAGCAGCAGAGTTTCTGCATTAGTTTGACCTGAGGCCTCAGGTGTGGACAATGTATCAGCAAAGGCAGTGAGAGGACATGGAGGCATCAAGTGACACAAAAACTGACTCGGAAGTGACCATTCGATTCTGTGACATTGGCCATTTTTTTTGGGCAGGTGGTTTACTATCAGATCAAAGTTCCACCTACCTTCCCCCGTCATGTTTTCAGGCACATCTGCACATTACGGACCGGGCCCGGGCACAATCAGTCCTTTCTCACCCGGGATCGCTGAGGCTCGATCACCAACTCACCCAGTCTGTAAATTGAAACCGGAAACACTCCCTCGCAAAGGGCAGGAGCGGACGGAGGCGGGGCAGACTCTGACCTCTGACCAAATCTCAGGCCAATAAGCGAGATTTGTATGTCTATAAAGAACGAAAGAGTTCATGCGTAGACCAATGCAGCTCCTATTCAGAACCAGGCACTTCTACGCATCTCAGACTGCTCCTATACAGAACCATGCAGCGCCTACCCTGACACAAGGAGCACCAACACAGGCAGAGACTTTCCTTCACAGCCTCAGACAGCTCCTACACTGAACCAGGGAGCACCTACACAGACCCAAGAGCTCAAACACAGATCCTTTCGGTCCTATATAGACCAAGACAGCTCCTACCGTGACCCACAGACTAAGAGCGCCAGCACGGACAGAGACAGTTCCTACATGGGTGCAGATATTTCCGAGAAAAGAACATACTGCTCCTAGATGGACCCAGACAGTTCCTTTCGGGGACACAGACAGCTGATTTCACAGACCAAGACAGCAACGACACTGAATCAAAAGCTCCAACACAAATCCAGGCAGCTCCCACACTGACCCAGGGATTACATCTTCACGGAATAATTACCAGTCATTTTTAGATTGGATACTGAAATCTGCTGTTTCACTTTCAGTCAGGAACAGATCGCAGTTTTACACCAATCTTTGATTTCACAGCACGTTTCCAGCATTCACCGCTGTCCTTCCTGACTCTAAACACAGCTGTAAAGGAGCCTTCTGTTCCGTGCCTGGGAGCTCTGAACCATGGAAGAGAGCGGCTGGGAAACATTCCTTACAGGCCTCAAGATTAACCCGCACGGGGACTTTGCTGTCAGTGAAGAGAGACGAGAAAGACCAAAGTGCCGTTTGACCCTCTCAGTGTGGCCCTGAAGGACTGGGTCCAGGCTGTAGTTCTGTTCCCGCCGAACGAACCTCCTCCAAGATTGTCCTTTCTGAGCTCCAGCCAGGTGATGCTAAACACCCAGGTGGGAAAGTCGAAAATCTCCAAGCTGATTAAAACAAAGCTGATTTATTTGAAATTTATCCAGAATATTAAACTCCCGCCCAGTTACAGGAGTTACTGACATCAGCAGAAACAAACTCTGACTGTCAGAGTGAACATGGTTCAGTCCAGGATCTGACTTACAGCAGCAATAACAGCAGAATCAAACCCCCACTGTCAGAGTGAACATGGTTCAGTCCAGGATCTGACTTACAGCAGCAATAACAGCAGAATCAAACCCCCACTGTCAGAGTGAACATGGTTCAGTCCAGGATCTGACTTACAGCAGCAATAACAGCAGAATCAAACCCCCACTGTCAGAGTGAACATGGTTCAGTCCAGGATCTGACTTACAGCAGCAATAACAGCAGAATCAAACCCCCACTGTCAGAGTGAACATGGTTCAGTCCAGGATCTGACTTACAGCAGCAATAACAGCAGAAACAAACTGACTGTCAGAGTGAACATGGTTCAGTCCAGGATCTGACTTACAGCAGCAATAACAGCAGAATCAAACGCCCACTGTCAGAGTGAACATGGTTCAGTCCTGGCTCTGATTTACTGCATCAATGACAGCAGAATCAAACCCCCACTGTCAGAGTGAACATGGTTCAGTCCAGGATCTGATTTACTGCATCAATGAGAGCAGAATCAAACCCCCACTGTCAGAGTGAACATGGTTCAGTCCTGGATCTGATTTTCAGCAGCAATAACAGCAGTAACAAACTCTGACTGTCAGAGTGAACATGGTTCAGTCCTGGATCTAATTTACAGCAGCATTAACAGCAGTATCAAAACCTACAGTCAATTGAAAACTCGCTGGTGTGTCACCAGGGTGAATTAATAAATGAATCCCTTACTACTCACGGAGTCGGTGAACGGACTCTCCCGTTTGAACTCGCAAGTGTTCACTGAGGTTAAATGACTGCCTGAAACCAGTCCTGCAGTGAGAACTCCTGAACGGTCTCTCGTCAGTGTGAACACGTTGAAGGAATGTCAGTGTACTCGATCTTTTCACAGCACCTCCGCAGTCCGGGCATTTAAAAGGTCTCTCCCCAGTGTAAACCCGCTGGTGTGTCAGCAGGATGGATGACGGAGATAATTCCTTCCCACACGCGGATCAGGTGAACGATCGCCCCCGCTGTGTCTGCGCTTGTGTCTCGATAGGCCAGAGGATCGGCTGAAGCCTCGTCCACACACAGAACACCTGTACGGTGTCACCCCAGTGTGAACGGTGCTTTTTGCTTCCATGTTCAAAGGCTGGTGATATTCAGGTCCCGATGAATCGAGTGACTCTGTCAGCTCGTGACCTAATGTTTAGGTTGAGCTTTCTGTCTCCAAATCCTGCAACTCTAATACCCTGTAAAATGAATTTAAAATAGGAAAAGGGGAGCGTGAGAGAGAACTCACAAAAACTCAAAGGCAAGTTGTGAAATTGCGCTATATTAACCTGGGAATTTGGGGGGCGACGCTTGAAAAAGGTGCCGATTGTCATAAAAAACCCACTGCTTCTCTCATGTCCTCCAGGGAAGGGAACCCGTCACCCGGTCAGGGCCTACACAAGAATCTGGCCCCTATGGGAGGTGAGAATGGGGGAGGTGGGAGGAGGTGAAGGAGAGCGACTTTGTACATCTGCAACTGGACCAGAACTTTGACAGCACCTCACAAATCTGGGACCTCCACCACCTAGAAGGACAATGAAAGTAGGTACAAGTTGCCCTCCAAGTCACACGCTATACTGATTTGGAAACGTTCGCTGTCCCGTCATCGTCGCTTGGTGAAAATCCTGGAACTCCCTCCCTAACAGCACTGTGGGAGCACCTTCACTACATGGAATGCCGCGGTTCAAGCAGGCGGCTCACCACTACCTTTTCAAGGGCATTTTGGGATGGGCAATAAATGCTGGCCTTGCCAAGAAATAATTAAAAACACCTGTACATGTAAAATGGATGAAAATCCTCTACAGAAATACTTGTTCCTAAAACAAAACCCTTTTACATTGTACGGACAGTATCTGTTTAGCAACCTAATCTCCCCGAGAATCTATCTCCTTTACCAATACCACATCGGACATTGTTGGGCCCTACTGGCTTCAAGACTACCCGGGGTTAAACCCGGCAGCTTTTCCTCCAACTCCACTCCAGCTCAAACAGATTTAACAAAATGACCTACACAGGAGGCCAGGGACCTACTTCTGCCACTCTGATGCAAACCGGCTCTTACTTGGTCCACCTGTGATACCAGACTCGGTGTTGTGAGCAACGCCAGCAATAAAACTAAACCAAATACTGCAGATGCTGGAAATCTGAAATAAAAAGAGAAACTGCTGGAAATACTCAGCAGATCATGCAATATCTGTGGGGAGAGAATCAGAGTTAACGAACTGGAGTTTAATACTTTCCTAGGTTGGGGGCGGCGGGATGGTGGGGTGGGGGCGGCCGGAAGCGGGCAGGAAACCCGGGTGAACGGTTTCCCACAGCCCCTGCCGAATTTAACGTCACGTCAGGTTCTTTTGAAAATCTCCTTAAATCTGTGTCCTCTGGTTACAGACCCTTCTGCCAGTGGAAACAGTTTCTCCTTATTTATCATCTATTAAATCTCCTCTTAACCTTCTCTGCTCTAAGCAGTACAACCCCAGCTTCTCCAGTCTCTCCACACAACCAAAGTCCCTCATCCCTGGTACCGTTCTAGTAAATCTCCTCTGCACCCTCTCCAAGGACTTGATAACGTTCCTAAAGTGTGGCGCCCAGAATTGGAAACAATTCTCCAGCTAAGGCTTAACCAGTGCTTTATAAAGGTTGAGCACACCTCAGCACCAAATACTGTTATTTCTGTGAAGGGGTTTAGAAGGGCGAGGTTAAACCAGTCAGTTGGATGTGTGAATGAGACCGTGAGCTGAAAGAAGCACATTTGGAGCAGAGAGCCAGGGACACGCCTCATAACCGGGCGCAAACACTCCTGGCAGAGCCCAGACAACACTTGTTTCCCACGTGGAGCAGAGAGCCAGGGACACGCTGTGTAACCATCGCAAACACTCCTGCACAGTCCAGATATCACTTGTTTCCCACTTGGAGCAGAGAGCCAGGGACACGCTGTGTAACCATCGCAAACACTCCTGCACAGTCCAGATATCACTTGTTTCCCACTTGTAGCAGAGAGCCAGGGACACGCTGTGTAACTGGGCGCAAACACTCCTACACAGTCTAGATATCACTTGTTTCCCACTTGGCATACAAGGCAGATATTAATTGCAACAATCCATTTGAATTGATTTGAAATAGTTTAGTTTATAAATTGGATCATCTTTCTCTAATTGTATTTCCCAACTCAGAATCAAGGCCTCTTTTCTTTCTTCCTATGACCCGCTGAACCTCATCTGGCAATGTAATGTTGGCGAGTGCTGAATGATTGCCCTGGGAACCAACAGGAAGAGAGTTGGAGGCCGGTGGGCCAAGGGAGCAGCGTGTTCTGCAAACAATCGCGGTGCTTGAGTCGGCCAGTTAGGTGAGTCAGTGTAAACCCCTGATAAACTATTTATCTTTTAAAAGTTAAATCTAGATTTATTTGTCAAAAAACAGTTTGACATTTGTCATTATTTTGTATTCGTGGAGTTCCGATTATGAGTTTCAGACACTTCAGTGCCAAGTGGACCATAGAATCATAGAACGTTTAAAGCATAGAAGGAGGCCATTCGGCCCGTCCAGCCTGTGCCGGCTCTCTGCAAGAGCACTTCAGCTAGTCCCGCTCCCCCACCCTTGCCCTATAGCCCTGCATTTTATTTCCTTCAGGTACGTATCCAATTGCCTTTTGAAAGCCACGATTGAATTTGTTTCCACCACCATTTGAGGCAGTGCATTCCAGTTACTAACTATTCGCTCCGTGCCAGTCTGTCTTCAACCCCAACTATCTCTCTCTGGCTCCCCCTGTCTGTCTCCCCATCTGTCTCTGTCTGTCACCACTGGTCTGTTTCCCCTGGTCTGTCTCCCACAGTCTAGCTCTCTCTTTGTCCCTCAGTCTGTCTCCCCAGTGTGTCTCCCATGGTCTGTACCCACTGTCTGTCTGCCTCGGTCTGTCACCACCACCACCCCCCCCCCCCATCTGTTTGTCTCTGTCCCCCCCCAGTCTGTCTCTCCGAAGTCTGTCTCCACCCGTCTGTCTCCCCAGGACACTCAACCCCAATTTGTCTCCCCTAGTCTGTATCCCCCATCTTTATCTCTCTGTCTCCCCCGGTCTGTCTGCCCCGCTCTGTATCCCCCGGTCTGTCTCCCCAGGTCTGGCAACACCAGTCTGTCGCCCCCAGTCTTTCACCACTGATCTGTCTTCCCCACCCTGTCTCCCCCGGTTCATCTACCACCGTCTGTCTATGCCGGGTTTCTCCCCCGTTTGTCTCTCTCTCTCTGTCCCCCGATCTGTCTCCCGCGTTAATCTGGTGCCGGGCCGCACCCTCCCCGGTTTGGGCAGCTCGGGCTCCTGCGGGACAGGCCGGGCCGGGCTTCACCCGCTCGCCGCCCGCTCCCATGAAACCGGGCATCCCTCTGCTGCTGCCCTCCGGACGCTCGCCTCCTGCCGCCACACCCCGGCTTCCATTTTGGGAAAGGGGAAAGCTCAATGTCTGCAAACCCGCCCGCGAGGTATGGCCCCGAGTGAGAGCCGACATCATTGTGCGGGTCACCAGAAGCGCCATGTTTTTGCGGGGCACCAGAGCCGCTATCTTTGTGATGGGCGTGGCTTGTCCCGCTGCTTTACTCATTGAGCGGCGCCGCCATCATTGTCTAGGACACTGCTGCCATTCCAGAGGTTCCTGAAGGATGGCCGCGCCCCTCACAGGGAGTCCAGTGTAGACAGTGTGTGAGTGACCGTGTGAATGTCCCCGATCACTGGCACCGCGGTCGGCCCGACCCGGGAGGGAGCAGCTCCCTCAAAATATCAGGCCCAGGGAGCTCAGCGCAGAAAGTGTTTGAGTGAGTGTGTGAATGTCCCCGATCACTGGCCCCGCTGGCAGTCGCCCCGGCCCGGGGAGAGCGGCTCGTTCACAATATCAGGCCAGGGAGTTCTCAAGCTGCAAAGTCTCCGCTTCTTCTCATCCTTTAATGAATTTTACAAACCGAGTAAAGGGATATTTCCACACATTCATCAACTGCTCTCTGAACTTAGTCTGTATCACGGCATAAATCCCAGTGTTTGTGCAGCAACTCAGGAGCTGCAGCCCGAATCCCATTTCCAGAAGATAACGAGGTAGAGATACAGACCGAGAACCCAAATACCACGTCCGGCTCCATATAGAATTCACCATAAACACTGCCCATAACAGGATGAAATTGCCCGAGATAACAAGCAATAAAATGATGGATTTCCTGCGGCTCTCCATCTCTGGGTCTCTGGGACTCTCCCCATTGCTGGGACCCCGGAGTCTCCTGCGGGCTCTGCTGGCCACTAAAATGTGTCTGACGGTGACAGCATTGAGCAGCATAATCAGAACAAATGGAAAAATCGGGGTGAGAATATGATGAAGGAGCTCGATTGCTACCCAGATCCGTGAAGACCGAACGTCCATTGTTACATCACAAAACCAGGGGATGTTTCCAAGCGCATACCGACCTGTGAACATAAAATACCAGGTGATATTCTTTAAACAGCTCAGCACAGTCACTGTTCCCAGAACCACAGACGCCGTTTTCTTGCTGCAATATTTCGTTTTCAGCTTCTGGCAACAAATAGCCACAAATCGATCAAAGGTGAAAGTGACGGTGAACCAGACAGAACAGTCTGTGGCTGCATAAAGCAGGACGGCGTGGATATTACACACGGGGAAGGCCCACAGGAAATGAAACTGTTCCCAATAAAGAATCGGAATCTGCCTCAATATCAAGTCAAGGATAACGACCAGTAGATCCGCCGCTGCCATGGCCACCAGGTAGCGAGTGACACATTTGGAGAGACCGCACTTTCCCCGAGACAAGATCACAATCGCCACTAAGTTAACTGTGAGGAAGGAAAATAAACAGGCAAATTATACATCAGTCTGGGAGCAAGAGCAGCAGTTTGATGGAATTCGGGGTGAAATCTGCAACTCATTAGCGACATTCCATGATATAATCTAATTCTCTTAACTGTGGAGCTGAATATAGGGTTTATTGTAAGAATAACCGGGAATACATTGTGGAATCAATAAATGAAATGTGGATAAATACAACATAAAATAACAAATGTTTGATGAATGATTAAATGATAGATCCAGCTTTCGCCCAGCAGACAAAAGCACCGCAAGAGGTACCCGGGACACAACGGACCAGAACCTCTCAGGAAACCTTCATGTCCCGGGATCAGTCAGCATTTGGAGCGGTGCAATTCGTTTCTGTGCCACTGTGTTGGAGAGGGGGAAATCCCGCTTGTATTCCTAGTCCTGGTTAGAATATCCATTATACTTAGAATTGAGAATGAATGCAACAGAAAAATACGCAAATCTACAGGCAATTGTATGTAAAATGCACGGATGTAATATGACAAGGCTAAAGTAATAAATACAAGTGCACTGCAGTTATAAAGATAACTGGGCTTAATTTGTGTGTTAAAGAATGAGTTTTCGACAGTTCTGATGAAGTACACGAACTGTAGCTCATTGAAAGGAAGATTTTTCAAATAACTTTACGAATAATATTAATGAGAATGGACTCTGAATTACAATAAATAGTATCATTGATCAGGTAATGTCCCACTAAATGCATTTATTAGCATCGAAGTCAGACGTATATTGCCGAAGGCAAAGTGCAACCGAACGCTTTTGTGAAGTTTCTGAACACAAATGGAAGAGAGTTGTCCTTGTACTTTTTCACCTGTTGTTTTCCAGTTGTGCAGAGAGTAGCAGACGCGAAAATATGAAAGGATTTTTTTATCCTCACTACTTCAGTTACAATCAGCTGGGATTGTTTACCCTGAAGTACAGCAGGAGACAATAGAGAATCACTCTGGGTCTCCCTGAGAGATCCACTGAACTGTGACAGACGGGCATGGGATCCAAATGTAAATTCAAAACAAACAGTAGAAATAAATGCATTGCATTCTGGCTGAATGAACATTTGGTGAGAATATAAATTATTTAATTTCACCATCAGAAGCAGTGCCACTAATACAGAACTGGAGATGGTGGGAAAGGAGAAACTGACTTGAACTGAATGATTAGCGGATATTTCAGATATTTAAAGATGAGGATCTGATCTGCCAGGATTTGTTCCTGTGACTCTGTGTAATCAACCATATCGAGCATTAGGTGCAAATAACAGCAGAATACTGCGGATGCTGGAAATCTGAAATAAAAACTGTAAATGCAGGAAATACTCAGCGGGCAAGGGTGCATCTGTGGAGAGAGAAAACGGAGCTAATGTTTCAGTTCGATGAACTTTCACCATTAGGTGAAAAGTCCCCTAAACCAAGACAAAATTCTACTGATTGATTGCAAATGTTCAGTGTAGATAGCAGTCCGAAATTCGTTAAATAAAGAGTCTCCTCCAATATCATTGCCTGAGTTGAATATAGAACATTTGAATCTTGATCACCCCGTATCACCTTCAGAATCAATAGCCGACAGCAGTGCGGATGGAATGGGGAATGACAAGGAGAGAAATACAATTAAGCAATATTTACAGAATTAATATCTGGCTGCAGAGCCTTACCAGGAAAACCAACAGCAGCGAGGGTTGTGGTGGCTTAAATGACAAGAACAATAATACAGATAAACATTATTTCCACAATTAATAGCTGTTTAGTGAGACTTACCAGGAACAACCAATGCGAGGAAGTTCCACTATTTTTAAACAACAACCCATGCGTTAACAAAGATGCAACAATTTGAAGCGCAGAATACCATTAATAACTGAGTATCCCACGGTAAATAGCAATAATAATATTAGAGTGCCATATGGTTTACAAAATTAATAACTGGACATAGATACTTACTAGGAACATCTAGAGCAGCGAGGAGGGGGATAGTAAATCTTTTGTACATTCCAACATATTACTGTTATCCGCCTCCCTTCAGTTTATAAAATTGTGACGGATGCCACGACTTCCCTTCTGTGAGTGGCTATTGTTATTGTGCTGGAGGTAACGTGCTGATTGTGTTAGGTGGTACAGTGAAGGGAGCTCCTTATTTAGAGCAGAGAGAAATCCGCGAGTGACATCATTGGGCCTCATTAATTACAGTAATTGAAGAAACAGACTCATTAAACCATTGTCACCGCAACACTTTACTGCAACACAATCTAGTACACCTTATTGTCAACAGCTTTAAATTAAAAGTGAGCGAATGAGCAATATTACACCCGCCCATAAAATCCCGATGACAGAGCAGAGACAATGGAGTTTCCCTCGCTGTACTGAACTCAAACTGAGAACAAAAGACCAGAAAGTGACAGAAAAAAGGAAGGAATGAAGATGATAAAGATGGATTGCTCCAATCGTGTTCCTTGCCTTATTTTTTCCCCAGGCCATCATGGTAAAAACATTCACAATAAGTAAATGTTCCTAAATGGCAGGATCTTAGACCGAATCCCAGTGATGGAACAATGGGACTCGCCTAAATGACACTGCTCCCTACACAATCCAGGAATTTCATTCCCAGAGCCACCTCGATTACACTGTTCCCGCCTCAGTCCAGGAATTGAATTGCCAGGGCCGCCTGGATAGCATTGCTACAGCATCAGTCCAGGAAGTTAAATCCTAGGGCCGATTGGATGGCACTGCTCCTACCTCAGTTCAGGAATTTCATTCTCAAGGCCACCAAGTTGACAATGCTCCAGCCTCAATCCTGTGAATTTCATTACCAGGGCCGCCTTGATTACACTGCTCCCCATGAGTCCAGGAATTTCATTCCCAGGGCCGCCTGGATTACACTGCTCCCCATGAGTCCAGAAATTTAATTCCCAGGGCCGCCTGTATTACACTGCTCCCGCCTCAGTCCAGGAATTTCATTCCCAGGGCCGCCTGTATTACACTGCTCCCGCCTCAGTCCAGGTAGCCTCCCTGTATTACACTGCTCCCGCCTCAGTCCAGGAATTTCATTCCCAGGGCCGCATGGATTACACTGCTCCCCCTCAGTACAGGAGTTCCATTACCAGGGCCGCCTAGTTTACACTGATGCCCCTCAGATAGGAATTTCATTCCCAGGGCCGCCTAGATTGCACTGCTCCCGCCTCAGTCGAGGAATTTCATTCCCAGGGCCGCCGTTATTACACTGCGCCAGCGTGAATCCAGGAATTTTATTCCCAGGGCCGCCTGGATTACATTGCTCCCACCTCAGTCGAGGAATTTCATTCGCTGGGCCGTCTAGATTACACTGCTCCCGCCTTAGTCCTGAAATGTAATTCCCTCGTCCGCCTATATTACATTGCTCCTGGCTCAGTCCAGGAATGTCATACCCAGGGACTGATACTAGAGCAAGAACAACAAGATGTCTCTAAACATTGACCTCACCCAATCAAACTTGTAATGGTGCTTTACAAAGGGATAGAATAAATAAAACCATCATAGGTTTGACAGAAAGGAATCAAAGGAAAACGTTTAAAATATTAGCTAATGAGATAAATGCTCTGTAACCATCTCAATACTCCATGAAACGTTCTGGAACCTTTGATTTCTCGCACAGTCATAGTCACAGAACCATACTATCAGTCAACATTCCCGAGTGCTCCATCACCATCCCAGGGTATGTCCTGTGCCACCGAAGGACAGACACACCAGAGGTGTGGGCACAGGGGTATATAGTTGGGTGGGAGAGATCCTGCGAGTCCTCAACATTGACTAAGGACATAAAGAAGTCTCATGGTTTCCAATCAAACATGGGCAAGGTAACTTCCTGATGATGCCGCCGTCCCTCAGCTTCATGAAGAACACCATTTGATGCGAGCACCGAGAGCTGAAAGGGCACAAAATAATCTCTGATTTGGGAGGGGGAGACTTCAATATCTATCACCAAGACTGACCCGGAATCACCATCATTAACCGAGCCCTGAAGAACACAACTGCCAGACTGGGATTGCGGCAGGTGGTGGGAGAACCAACATGAGAGAAAAGCCTGCTTGTCCTCGTCCTCACCAATCTACCTATCACATGTACATCTGCCCATGACGCTATTGGTAGGACTGATCACTGCATAATATTTGTGGAGAATAACTCTCACCTTCACACTGAGGACACCATCCATCGTATCATGTGCCACCTCCATCGTGCTCAGTGGGATGCATTTAAACAGATTCAAGCGATCGCACAACGAACATATCAGATTATTTCAAAGCTGTCCTATCCAGTCGTGAATGGTACTGAACAATTAAGCTGTTTCCCCATAGCCCTGAAAATTCCTCCTTTTCAAGCATATATTCAATTACCTTTTGAAAGTAACTATTAAGAAAGCAAGACTTGCATTTATAGAGCGCCGTTTACGACCTTGGGATCACCCAAAGCACTTTACTGCCTATAGTGCACTTTTGAAGTGCAGTCAGTGTTGTACTGTAGGAAACACGGCAGCCAGTTTGGGCACAGCATTTCCCACAAACAGCAATGTGATAATGACCAAATCATCTGTTTTAGTGATGTTGATTGAGATAGATATCGGCCCGAACACTGGGGATAAATCCACTGATCGTTGCCGTCCACCTGAGAGACAGCAGATGGGGCCTCGGTTTAACGTTGCATCAGTAAGACGGCTCCTCCGACAATACAGCGCTACCACAGTACTACCCCTCAGATAGAGCAGCGCTCCCTCAGCACTACCCCTCAGATAGTGGGGAGATCCCTCAGTACTGCCCCTCCGACAGTGCGATGCTCCCACAGTACTACCCCTCAGATAGTGTAGCGCTCCCTTAGTACTGCCCCTCCGACAGTGTGGCGCTCCCTCAGCACTGCCCCTCAAACAGTGCAGCGCTCCCTCAGTACTGCCCCTCTGACAGTGCGGCGCTGCCTCAATACTGCCCCTCCGACAGTGCAGTGCTCCATTAGTACTACCCCTCCGACAGTGCAGCACTCCTGTCTCATTAAAAAGCCTGGGTGACAGGGCCTGTCTCATTAAAAAGACTGGGTGACAGGGCCTGTCTTTAAAAAGCATGTGTGACTGGGCTTGTCTCTTTAAAAAACCTGTCAGACTGGGCCTGCCTCTTTAAAAAGCCTGTGCGACTGTTCCTGTTTCTTTAAAAAACCTGTGTGACTCGTACTGTCACTTTAAAATGCATGTGTGCCTGATTCTGTCTCATTAATAAGCCTGTGTGTCTGGTTCTGTCTCTTTAAAAAGGCGGTGTGTCTGGTCCTTTCTCTGTAAGATGCCTGTGTGACTGGTCCTGTCCCTTTGAAAAGCCTGTGCGTTTGGCCCTGTCTCTTTAAAACGCCTGTGTGACTGGGCCTGTCTCTTTAAAGGCTGAGAATCTTCACTGAGGAACTTCAGTTCAGAGTTTTTGAGCTGGAGTCTGAGATGCAGACATTGCAGGGCATCAGGGTTACTGAGAGTTACCTGGGCACTTTGATCAAAGAGGCAGTCACACCTCTTAGGTTACGTAGTGGTGCAGGTCTGGTTAGTGCACAGGGACAGGAGGGTGTGACTGCAACTCAGGCAGGTAAGGGGACCACAGGTGCAGTGCTGGAGCAGCCTAAACCTTTGCCATTGCCCAACAGGTATGAAGTTGTTGCTGCCTGTGTGGATGAGGGAAAAGCCTGTAGGATGGTTGAGCAGGCTGACCATGGCACCAGGTGCAGGAGGACATTTAAGTGGGGGGAGGGTATGGAATGTAGTTCTGGTAGTGGACAGTATAGTCAGGCTGATAGATACTGTTCTCTGCAGCCGACGAGAGTTCAAAAGGTTGTGTTACCTGCCCGGGTGCCAGGGTTAAATACATCTCCTTGCGGCTGGAGAAGAACTTGAAGTGGAAGGGAGAGGATTATGTTGTCTTGGTCCACCTAGGAACCGAGGACATCGGCAGAACTCGGAATGAGGTTCTTTTGAGGGAGACTGAGGAGCTAGGATCAAAATTGAAAAGCAGAACCACAATGGTAATAATCTCTGGATTGATACCTGAGCCATGCGCAAATTGGCATAGGGACAAAAATATTAGAGGTTTAAATGCGTCGCTCAAAGTGTGGTGTGGGAGGAAGGGGTTTCGGTTCATGGAGCACTGGCACCAGTACTGGGGAAAGAGGGAGCTGTTCCTTTGGGACGGGCTCCACTTAAACCGGGCTGGGACCAGTGTCCTGGTGAACTGAATAACTAAGGCAGTAGCCAGGGTTTTAAACTAATGAAAGGTGCGGGACGATTCAGGAAAGAGTAAATTTAAAAGCAATGATAGAAATGTCAAGGCTCGAGAGCAGAGTAGAGTTTTGGGTAAAAATCAGAAGAGCGGATCAGTACGGGACAGAGAGAGTAACAAAGGTAATAAGGCATCAGTGACTAGGGTGACATCAGGGAAAAAGAGAAATAAGTGAAAGCTAACGGCACTATATCTGAATGCGCGAAGCGTTCTCAATAAAATTGAATGAAATAATAACGCAATATAGAAATGAACAGTTTTGATCTACGAGCCATTACCGAGACGTAATTGCAAAGTGGCCAAAGTTGGCAACTAAATATTCTAAGATACATAACTTTCAGAAGGGATAGGCAAAATGGAAAAGGAGGAGGGGTCGCCCTGATAATAAAGGTGGGATAAAGACAGGAGAGAGAAAGGATCTTAGCATGAAAATCAAGAAGTAGAATCACTTCGGTTGGAGCTAAGAAAGAGCAAGGGGCAAAATATTGGTGGGAGTTGTTTATAAGCCCCCAAACAGTAGTTGTAATGTAGGGCAAAGTATACATCAGGCAATTAGAGGCGCATGGAGCAAGGGTAATATAGTAATCTAATAGACTGGGCAAGCCAAATTTCCCGTAATAGTGTGGAGGACGAATTCATGCAATGCATTCAAGATAGTTTTCTAGATCAGTATGTTGAGGAATTAACTACGGGACAGGCTATTTCAGATCTACTATTGTGCAACGAGAAAAGGTTAATTAATAACCTTGTAGTAAAGGGGCCTTTAGGGGAGAGTGACCACAATAAGATATAATTTTATATTGAGTTTGAAAGTGACTTATTTAAATCCGAAACTAGGGTCTTAAATCTAAACAAAGCAAACTACTTAGATATGAGAGGCGAGTTGGCTAATGTAGTTTGGGAAACTACATTAAAAGGTATGACAGTGATCAAGCAATGGCTAGCATTAAAATAATTAACACATAATTTACAAGAAATATACATACCTTTAAGGCAAAAAAAACAAAAGGAAAAGTGGTCCAACGTGGATAACAAGAGAAGTTAAACATAGTATTAGATCAAAGGAAGAGGCTTATAATGTTGCCACGAAGAGTGTAAGCTTGAGGATTGGGCCGATTTTAGAATTCAGAAAAGGAGGACCAAGAGATTGATACAGAAATTGAAAAAAGAATATGAGAGTAATCCAGCGAGAGACATAAAAACAGATTGTAAAAACTTCTATAGGTATGTAAAAAGGAAAAGATTAGCGAAAGTTGATGTGTGTCCCTTACAGTCTGAGACAGGAGAAATTATAATGGGGATTAAGGAAATAACAGAGAAATTAAAAAAGTACTTTGTGTCTGTCTTCACGGAAGAAGACGCAAAAAACTTCCCAGAAATGATGGACAACCATGGGACTAGCGAGAATGAGGAACTAAAAGATATTAGTATCAGTAAAAAAGTAGTACTGGAAAAAATAACGTGACTGAAAGCCGATAAATCCCCTGTAACTGTTAGCCTACATCCTAGGGTTTTGAAAGAATTGACTATATAAATAGTTGATGCATTGGTTGTTAAGATAGGAGGGAGAGAGTAAACAGGGAACTGAATACCAGTTAGCCTGACATCAGTAGTAGCTAAAATGCTAGAATATATTATTAAGGACGTGGTAACAGGGCACTTAGAAAATAATAAAACGATTGGGCAGAGTCAACACTGATTTATGAAATGGAAATCATGTTTGACAAATCTGTTAAGAGTTCTTTGAGTTTGTTAATAGATAAGGGGAACCAATGGGAACGTATGGATGTGGTGTATTTGGATTTTCAGAAGGCATTCGATAAGGTGCTACACAAGAGGTTATTAAACAAAATTAGGGCTCATAGAATTGGGGGTAATATAATAGCATGGATTGAGGATTGGTTAACGGACAGATAACAGAAAGTAGGAATAAACGGGTAATTAACGGGTTGTAAATGCTGGGGTACCGCAAGGATCAGTGCTTGGGCCTCAGCAATTCACATTCTACATCGATGATTTGGATGAGGGGACCAAATATAATATATTAAATATTCCCACCCCGCTTTGTATCGATGATACAAAGTGGGGTGGGAATGTAAGTTGTGAGGAGGATGCAAGGAGGCTTCAAGGGAATATAGACAGGCTAAGTGACTGGGCAAGAACATGGCAAATTGAATATAATGCGGAGAAATGTTATCCACTTTTCTCGGCAAAATAGAAAAGCAGAGTATTTTTTAAATGGTGAGTGATTGGGAAATGTTGGTGTTCAGAGGGACCTGGGTGTCTTTGTACATGAATCACTTAAGTTAACATGCAGGTAGAGCGAGCAATTAGGAAAGCATATTGTATGTTGGCCTTTATGAAAATAGGATTTGAGCATTGGAGTAAATACGTCTTACTGCAATTATATAGGGCTCTCGTGAGACCACACCTGGAGTATTGTGTACAGTTTTGGTCTCCTTACCTAAGGAAGGATATATTTGCCATAGAGGGAGTGCAACGAAGGTTCACCAGGCTGGTTACTGGGATGCGGGGATTGTCCTATGATCACAGATTGAGTAGACTAGGCCTATATTCTCTAAATTTTTGAAGAATGAGAGGTAATCTCATTGAAACATACAATATTCTTAAAGTGCTTGACAGGGTAGATGCAAGGTGGATGTTTCCCCTGGCTGTGGAGTCAAGAACCAGGGTTCAGAATATCAGAATAAGGGAACGGCCATTTAGGACTGAGATGAGGAGAAATTTCTTCACTCAGAGGTTTGGTGAATCTTTGGAAATCTCTAACCCAGTGGGCTGTGGTTGCTCAGTCGTTGCGTATATTCAAGGCAGAGATCAATAGATTTTTGAATATTAAGGGAATAAAGGGTTGTGGTGATTGTTCATGAAAGTGGAGATGAGGTAGAACATCAGCCATGATCTTATTGAATGGCTTAAAAGGCTCGAATGGCTCCTATATCTTTTGTTATTATAAAAGCCTGTCTGAATGGTCCTGTCTCTTCAAAAATAACGTGTGACTGGCCCTGACTCTTTAAAAAGCCGTGTGTCTGCTTCTGTCACTTTAAAATGCCTGTGTGACTGGTCCTGTCTCTTAAGATGCCTGTATGACTGGCTCTGTCTCTTTGAAATGCCTATGTCACTGGTCCTGTCTCTTAAAATGCCTGTCTGACTGTTCATGTCATAGAGTCATAGAGTTATACAGCACAGAAAGAGGCCTTTCGGCCCATCGTGTCCGCGGCGGCCATCAAGCCCTGTCTATTCTAATCCCATTTTCCAGTACTTGGTCCGTAGCCTTGTATGCTATGGCCTTTGAAGTGCACATCTAAATGCTTCTTAAATGTTGTGAGGATTCCTGCCTCTATCACCCTTTCAGGAAATGTCTCTTTAAAATGCCTGTGTGAATGATTCTGTCTCTTTAAAAAACATGTATGACTGGCCCTGTCTCTTTAAAATGCCTGTGTGACTGGTTCTGTCTCGTCAAAAAGCATGTATGACTGGCCCTGTCTCTTTAAAATGCCTGTGTGACTGGTCCTATCTCTTTCAAAAGCCCGTGTGTCTGCTTCTGTCACTTTAAAATGCCTGTGTGACTGGTTCTGCCTCTTTAAAATGCCTGTTCGAATCCCTCCAATCAGGTTTCTGAACTTCCCACAGGACCGAAACGGCTCTCATCAAAGCCACAAATGACCTCCTTTGTGACTGTGACATAGGTAAACTATCCTTCCTCCTCCTTCTTGACTTGTCTGCAGCCTTTGACACGGTTGACCACTCCATCCTTCTCCAACACCTCTCCTCTGTCGTCCAACTGGGTGAGACTGCACTCGCCTGGTTCCTTTCTTATCTATCTAATCATAGCCAGATAATCACCTGCAACGGCTTCTCTTCCCGCTCGCGCATCGTTACCTCTGATGTCTCCCAAGGATCTATCCTTGGCCCCTCCTATTTCTCATCTACATATTGCCCCTTGGTGACATCAGCCGAAAACACAGCTACAGTTTCCACATGTACTCTGACGACACCGAGCTCTCACTCACCACCTCTTCTCTCGACCCCTCCACGGTCTCTAAATTGTCAGACCGCTTTTCCAGTTCTGGATGAGCAAAAATGTTCTCCAATTAAATATTGGAAGATCGAAAACATTGTTTTCATTCCCCGCCACAAACTCCGTTCACTAGCCACTGACTCCATCCCACTCCCTAACATCTGTCTGAGGCTGAACTACACTGTTCGCAACCTTGGTGTCATATTTGACCCGGAAATGAGCTTCCGACCACATATCCGCAGCATAACAAAGACCGCCTACTTCCACCCGCATAACATCGCCCGTCTCCGAACTTGCCTCAGCTCATCCGCTGCTGAAAACCTCATCCATGCCGTTGTTACCTCTAGACTTGACTATTCCAACGCACACCTGGCTGGCCTCCCACATTCCACCCTACGTAAACTTGAAGTCATCCAAAACTCGGCTGCCTGTGTCCTAACTCGCTCCAATTCCCGTTCGCCCATCACCCCTGTGCTCGCTGACCTACACTGGCTCTCGGTGAAGTAGCACCTCGCGTTCAGATTTCTCATCTTTGTTTTCAAATCCCTCCACGGCCTCGCCCCTCCCTATCTCTGTAATCTCCTTTAGCCCCAAAACCCCCCGAGATATCTGTGCTCCTCTAATTCTGCCCACTTGAGCATCCCTGATTATAATCGCTCAACCATTGCTGGCCGTGCCTTCTGTTGCCTGGACCCTAAGCTCTGGAATTCCCTCCCTAAGTCCCTCCAACTCGCTACATCTCTCTCCTCCTTTAAGACGTTCCTTTAAGCCCACCTCTTTGACCAAGCTTTTGGTCACCTGCCCTAATTTATCCTTATGTGGATCGGTGTCAATTTTTTTGTCTTAAGATACTCCTGTGCAGCACCTTGGGACATTTTACTACGTTAAAAGCGCTCTATAAATAGACATCGATGTTGTTGTTGTTAAAAATAACGTGTGACTGGGATTTAAAATGCAGGTCACAGATTCATAGAAATTTATAGCACAGAAGGAGGCCATTCCACACCTCTTGTCCATGCCGGCTGACATAGAAACATAGAAACATAGAAGATAGGAGCAGGAGTAGGACATTCGGCCCCTCGAGCCTGCTCCGCCATTCAATGAGATATTGGCTGATCATCCAAATTCAGTACCCTGTCCCTGCGTTCACCCCATATCCCTTGATCCCTTCAGCTTTAAGAAATATATCTAACTACATCTTGAATATATTTAATGAATTGGCCTCAACTGCCTTCTGTGGTAGAGAATTCCACAGGTTCACCACTCTCTGGGTGAAGAAATTCCTCCTCATCTCAGTCCTAAATGGCTTACCTCTTATCCTTAGACTGTGACCCCTGGTTCTGGACTCCCCGGCCATCGGGAACATCCTTCCTGCATCTAGTCTGTCTAGTCCTGTTAGAATTGTATAAGTTTCAATGAGATCCCCTCTCATTCTTCTAAACTCCAGCGAGTATAAGCCCAATCGACCCAATCTCTCATCATATGTCATTCCTGCCATCCCAGGTATCAGCCTGGTGCATCTTCGCTGCACTCCCTCCATGGCAAGAACATCCTTCCTCAGATAAGGCGACCAAAACTGCACACAATACTCAAGATGTGGTCTCACCAAGGCCCTGTACAACTGTAGCAAGACATCCTTGTTCCTGTACTCGAACCCTTTCGCTACGTAGGCCAATATACCATTTGCCTTCTTAACCGCCTGCTGCACCTGCATGCTTACCTTCAGCGACTGGTGCACAAGGACACCCAGGTCTCGTTGCACTTCCCCTTCTCCCAATCTATTGCCATTCAGGTAATAATCTGCCTTCCTCTTTTTGACACCAAAGTGGATAACTTCGCATTTATCCACATTATATTGCATCGGCCATGATTCTGCCCAATCACCCAATCTGTCCAAATCATACTGGAGTATCTCGGCTTCCTCCTCACACACTCCCACCCAGACCCTCCCACAAAGAGCTATCAATCCTAATCCCAATTTCCTGCAATTGTTCCGTAGCCTTGTAGATTATGGCATGTCAAGTGCATATTCAAGTACTTTTTAAATGTGATGAGGATCTCTGCATCTACCACCCTTTCAGGCAGTGAGTTCCAGACCCCCACCTCCCTCTAGGTGAAAAGCTTTCTCCTCAACTCCCCACTAAACCTCTGCCCAATTACTTGAAATCTAGGACACCCGGTTATTGACCCTTCTGCTATGGGAAATAGCTCCTACCTATCCACTCTATCTATGCCCCTCATAATTTTATACACCTCAATTAGGTCTCCCCTCATCGTCCTCTGTTACAAAGAAAACTACCACAGCCTATCCAATATTTCCTCATAGCTAAAATTCCCCAGCCAAGGCAACATTCTGTTAATTCTTCTCTGCAACACCTCCAGTGAGATCACATGCCTTCCTGTAATGTGCTCCTGTCTCGTTCAAAATGCCTGTGTGACTGCTCCTATCTCTTTAAAAAGCCTGTGTAATACGACCTGTCTCTTTAAAATTCTGTGTGACTGGTCCTGTATCTCTAGAAAGCCTGTGTGACTGGGCCTCACTCTTTAAAAAGTCTGTGTGATTGGTCCTGTCTCTTTAAGAAGCCTGTGTGACTGGCCCTGTCTCCACAAAGACTCTGTGACTGGTTCTGTCTCTTTCAAAGCCTGTGTGTCTGGTCCTGTGTCCGTAAAAAGACTGTCTGACTGGTTCTGTCTCGTTAAATACCCTGTGTGTCTGGTCCTGTCTCTTTAAAAACCTTTGTGACAGAATCTGTCTCTTGAAAAAAGCATTCTTGATGGGTCCTGTCTCTTTAAAATGCCAATGTTACTGGTCCTTTATCTTTAAAAGCCTGTGTGAATGGTCCTGTCTCTTTAAAATGCCAGTTTGACTGGACCTTTCTCTTTATAAAGCCTGTGTGACTGGTCTTGTCTCTTTAAAAAGAATGAGAGGGGATCTCATTGAAACGTACACAATTCTGACAGGGCTAGACAGACTGGATGCAGGAAGGATGTTTCCTCTGTCTGCGGGGGCGGGGGTGGGGGATCTAGAACGAGGGGTCTCAGTCTCACGCTACAGGGTAGGATATTTAGGACTGAGATGTGAAGAATATCTTCACTCGGAGGGTGGTGAACCTGTGGAATTCTCTACCACAGAAGGCTGTAGATGCCAAGTCATTGAATATATTTAAGAAGGAGATAGATAGATTTCTAGACATAAAAGTTATCAAGGGTTATGGGGAGAGACCGGGAATATGGCATTGCGATCAAGGATCAGCCATGATCATATTGAATGGCAAAACATGTTCGAAGGGTCGAATGCCCACCCCTGCTCCTATTTTTGTCTTTTTCTATATTTAAAAAGTCTGTATGTCTGGTTCTGTCTCTTTAAAAATCCTGTGTGACTGTTTCATTCACTTTAAAAAGCATCTGTAACTGGTCTTATCTATTTCAAAAGCCCGTGTGTCTGTTCCTGTTTCTTTTAAAAGCCTGTGTGACTGCTCCCGTCTTTTTGAAAGAACAGCTTTTCTGTTCGTCTCTCTTTAAATTGCCTGTGTGACTGCTCCTGTCTGTTTAAAATGATTATAAGTTAGCAAAATACTGCCGTTGCTGGAAATCTGAAATAAGAACAGAAAATGCTGGAAATACTCACCAGGTCAGGCAGCATCCGTGGAGAGAGAAACAGAGTTAACGTTTCAGGTCTGTGCCCTACATCAGAACTGGAAAAAGTGAGAGATGTAACATGTTTTAAGCAGGTGCAGAGGCTGGGAAAGAGGAAGGGGAGGAAATAACTAAAGGGACGGTCTGTGGTAGGGGGAATGCAGTAGTGACTAAATGTTGCAAATGTGGATGGCAGAATCATCAACAGCTGCCATGTGAAGAAATAGAGGCAGAGGGTATTGGCTGAAATTGTTAAAATCAATGTTGAGTCCAGTAGGCTCTAAAGTGCCTAATCGGAAGATGAGGTGCTGTTACTCGAGCTTATGTTGCGCTTCTTTGGAACAGTGAAAGAGGCCGTGGACAGAGAGTTCAGAGTGGGAGTGGAGCGGAGAATTAAAGTGACAGGTGACAGGTATCTCGAGGTACCCTGTACGGTATGACCGGAGGTTTCCACAAAGTAGTCACCTAATCTGCCTTTGGTCTCTTCAATATAGAGCAGACCACATCGTGAACAGCGAATAGAGTGGTATAAATTGCAAGAAGTACAAGTAAATCGCTGTTTTACCTGGAAGGAGTGTTTGGGGCCCTGGACAGTGGGAAGGGAGGAGGTAAAAGCGCAGGTGTTGCCTCTCCTGCGCATGCACGGGAAGGTGCCGGGCAAAGGGGAATGCTGTTGGGGGTGATTGAGGAGTTGAACAGGGTGTCACAGAGGGTGCGGTCCCTTCGGAATGCTGGAAGTGGAGGGGAGGTGAAGAAGCATTTGTTGGTGGGATCACGCTGGAGGCGGCGAAAATGGCATATGATGATCCATTGAATGTGGAGGCTGGTGGGGTGAAAGTTGAGGAAAAGGGGAGAGTTTTGGGAGGGAGAGGAATGAGTGAGAGCAGAAGTGCGGGAAATGGAACGGAGACGTTCAAGGGCCGTATTTTGGAGGGGGAGGGCGAGCAGCCAGTTGTCGTGGTGCACATAGGCATCAACGATATTGGTAAAAAACGGGATGAGGTCCTAAAAGCAGAATATAGGGAGTTAGGAGTTAAATTAAAAAAGATTACCTCAAAGGTAGTAATCTCAGGATTGCTACCAGTGCCACGTGCTAGTCAGTGTAGAAATAGTAGGATATTTCAAATGAATACGTGGCTAGAGGAATGGTGCAGAGGGGGAGGGATTCATATTCCTTGGACATTGGAACCGGTTCTGGGGGAGGTGGGACCAGTACAAACGGAACGGTCTGCACCTGGGCAGGGCCGGGACCGATGTCCTAGGGGGAGTGTTTGCTAGTGCTGTTGGGGAGGGTTTAAACTAAAGTGGCAGGGGATTGGGAAGATGAGCAGGGAGACAGAGGAAAGGGAAACAAGGATAAAAGCTAAAGACAGGAAGGAGAAAAACAAAAGTAGAAGGCAAAGAACTCAACGGTTTAAATCAAACATGGTCACAGTAAATAATAATTCATATCGGTCTGAGAGGGTTAAAAAAACAAGCCCGAATGCTTTGTGTCTTCATGCAAGGAGCATTCGGAACAAGGTGGATGAATTAGCTGCGCAAATAGAGGTAAATGAATACGATTTGATTGGGATTACAGAAACATGGCTCCAGGGTGGCCAAGGCTGGGAACTCAACATCCAGGGTTATTCAATATTTAGGAAAGATAGGCAAAAAAGAAAGTGAGGTGGGGTAGCATTGCTGGTTAAAGAGGGGATTAACACAATTGAAAGGAAGGATATTAGCTCTGATGATGTGGAATCTGTATTGGTAGAACTGAGAAATAACAAGGGGCAGAAAACGTTAGTGGGAGTGGTATATAGACCTCCAAACAGTAATACGGAGGTTGGGGATGGCATTAAAAGGGAAATTAGAGAAGCATGCAGTAAGGGCACAGCAGTCATCATGGGTGAATTTAATTTACATATAGATTGGGCTAACCAAATTAGTAAAAATACTGTGGAGGAGGAATTCCTAGAATGTTTACGAGATGGTTTTCTGGAACAATGGCCCAAAAATTAGTGCCGCTACGCGAGAGTACGCACTGCGTACTCTCGCGTATTCTGTCTCCAATTGCCGGTTTTCTGCATGCACTGCGCATGCGCTGAAAACCGGCACTTAGTGAATGGAAAAGGGGGCGGGTCCTAGGTGAACCGCGTGCGCGCTACAGGCTGCGCGCACGCTGTGCACTTAGTGGTTTCAACGCACAGGTAAGTACGGAAGATTCTACACATAAAAAAAGGAGGAGTAAGACCCACTTTTAACAAGGTAAGTAGTGAATTAAGTATTATTTTGATTTTTTTTAACAGGTATATCTTTTTTAGAGACTTTAAAGACAGGTAAGTTTATTTTTATAACTTTTTAAAAGATTTTAATTTTTTTCAAAAATTTAATTTTTTATTTAAAATGGTTAATTTATTTAACTATATTTATTTTATTAATGTGATGGTTTTTTTTAATTTAATTGAGGTTTAGCGGTTCTTTTGGGGGGCTATAGTATTCATAACTTTCACAGCACTTATGTGAAAGTTATGAATGGAAGATGGTGTGCTGCCATTGGCTCTAACTGAGTCACGTGATCCCACAGCTCGCACGAATTAACTACGCCGGTGGGATACGCAAGCCCAGCACAGCAGCTGTCCAGAACATCAAGTTTGTGCGAGCTGGAACTGAAAAAGCCAACGCGCAGTGAGAGATCGCGTAGAAGCCTTACCCTCGCACGAAGGCTTCCTCACGAATTTTTGGGCCATTATGTCGAGGAACCAAACAGAGACTGGGTATTATGTAACGAGAAAGGATTAATTAGCAATCTTTTTGTACGAGGCCCCTTGGATCAGAGTGATCATAATATGATAGAATTCTTCATTAGGATGGAGAGTGATGTCGTTGAATCAGAGACTAGGGTCCTGAATTTAAGTAAAGGAAACTACGATCGTATTAGGCGCGAATTGGGTAGGATTGATTGGGGAATGTCACTCAAGGGGTTGACGGTGGATAGGCAATGTCAAACATTCAAAGACTGCATGGATGAACTACAGAATTTGTTCATCCCAGTGTGGCATAAGAATAAAACAAAAAGGGTGACTCAACCATGGCTAACAAGGGAAATTAGGGATAGCATAAGATCCAAGGAGAGGGCATATAAATTGGCCAGAAAAAGCGGTAACCCTGAGGATTGGGAGCAGTTTAGGATTCAACAAAGGAGGACAAAGGGATTAATTAAGAAGGGGGAAATAGAATATGAAAGTAAGCTTTCTGGGAACATAAAAACTGACTGTAAGAGCTTTTATAGATACGTGAAGAGAAAAAGATTAGTGAAATCAAGTGTAGGTCCCTTGCCGTCAGAAGCGGGGGAAGTTATAATGGGGAACAAAGAAATGGCAGACCAATTAAATGCATATTTGGGTTCTGTCTTCACAAAGGAGGACACAAATAACCTCCCAGAGATGTTGGAGAACATACGGTCTGATGAAAGGGAGGAATTGAAAGAAATCAGTATTTGCAGGGAAATGGTGTTAGGGAAATTGACGGGATTGAAGGCCGATAAATACCCAGGGCCTGATAATCTACATCCTAGGGTACTTAAGGAAGTGGCCCTAGAAATAGTAGATGCATTGCTGATCATCTTCCAACATTCGATGGAATCTGGAACTGAACCCATGGATTGGAGGGTAGCCAATGTTACCCCACTATTCAAAAAGGGTGGTAGAGAGAAAGCGGGGAATTACAGACCGGTAAGCCTGACATCGGTAGTGGGGAAAATGCTAGAGTCCATTATAAAGGATGTGATAGCTGAGCACTTGAATAACAGTGACAGGATCGGACAAAGTCAACATGGATTTACAAAAGGTAAATCGTGCTTGACTAATCTACTGGAATTTTTTGAGGATGTAACTGGGAAAATAGATGAGGGAGAACCAGTAGATGTGGTGTATTTGGACTTTCAAAAGGCTTTAGATAAGGTCCCGCATAAGAGATTAGCGTGTAAAGTTAAGGCACTTGGAATTGGGGGCAAGGTATTGACTTGGATAGAGAACTGGTTGGCGGACAGAAACCAGAGAGTAGGAATTAATGGGTCTTTTTCCGAGTGGCAAGCAGTGACTAGTGGGGTACCGCAGGGATCGGTCCTTGGACTCCAGCTATTCACAATATACATTAATCATCTAGATAAGGTAACTAAATGTAATATCTCCAAGTTTGCAGATGACACAAAGCTGGGTGGGAGTGTGTGCTGCGAGGAGGATACCGAGAAACTCCAGGATGATTTAGACAGGTTGGGTGAGTGGGCAGAAGCGTGGCAGATGCAATATAACGTGGATAAGTGCGAGGTTATCCACTTTTGTGTCAAAAACAGAAAGGCAGACTATTATCTGAATTGCAATAGATTGGGAGAAGGGGAAGTGCAACGAGACCTAGGTGTCCTTGTGCACCATTCGCTGAAAGTAAGCATGCAGGTGCAGCAGGCGGTGAAGATGGCAAATTGTATGTTGGCCTTCATAGCGAAAGGGTTTGAGTATAGGAACAGGGATGTCCTGCTGCAGTTGTACAGGGCCTTGGTGAGACCACACCTTGAGTACTGTGTGCAGTTTTGGTCGCCTTATCTGAGGAAGGATGTTCTTGCCATGGAAGGAGTTCAGCGAAGATTCACAAGGCTGATACCTGGGATGGCAGGAATGACATATGAGGAGAGATTGGGTCGATTGGGCTTATACTCGCTGGAGTATAGAAGAATGAGAGGGGATCTCATCGAAACATATAAAATTCTGACAGGTCTGGACAAACTAGATGCAGGAAGAATGTTCCTGATGGTCGGAGAGTCCAGAACCAGGGGTCATAATCTAAGGATAACGGGTAAGCCATTTAGGACAGAAATGAGGAAGAATTTCTTCACCCAAAGAGTGGTGAACCTGTGGAATTCTCTACCACAGAAGGTAGTTGAGGCAAAGTCATTAAATATTTTCAAGAATGAGTTAGACATATTTCTTAAAGCTAAAGGTATCATGGGATATGAGGAGAAGGCAGGTACAGGGTACTGAGTTTGGATGATCAGCCATGATCTCATCGAATGGCAGAGCAGGCTCGAGGGGCTGAATGGCCTACTCCTGCTCCTATCTTCTATGTTTCTATGTATTGACCACGGTAGAGGGGAATCCTCGAATGAGGGAATATGTAGACATGTTGCAAGCACTGGTATGGAAGGTGGTATCGTCAAAACAGATGCGGTGGAAACGGAGAAACTGGGAGAATGGAATAGAGCCCGTACAGGAAGCGGGTTTGGAAGGAAGTGTATTCCAGGTAGCTGTGGGGGTCAGTGGGCTTGTAGTGCATGTTTGTTGATAGCCTATCCCCAGAAATGGAGACAGAGAAGTCGCGGAAGGGAAGAGAAGTGTCAGAGATGGACCATGTGATGTTGAGCGAAGGGTGAAAATTGGAAGCAATGTGAATGAAATTTTTTAGTTCAGGGCGAGAGCAGAAAACGAAACCAATACAGTCATCAAGGTACCGGAAAAAGAGGTGACGGAGGGCACCAGGGTAGGACTGCAACAAAGAATGTTGCACATATCCCACGAAAAGGCAGGCATAGCTTGGGACCATGCGGGTTCCCATAGCAACACCTTTAATTTGGAGGAAGTGAGTGGAGTCAAAGGAGAGGTTGTTCAATGTGAGAACAAGTTCAGTCAGGCGGAGGAGGGTGGTGTTGAATGGGGAGACTGGTTGGGCCTCTGTTCAAGGAACAAGCTTAGCGCCCTCAGGCCATCCTGGTGGGGGATGGAGTTGTGCAATGATTGGACGTCCATAGTGAAAAGGTAACGGTTGGTGACTGGTTTTCGCTTCTTAAAAAGCCGGTGTGACATTTCCTGTCTCTTTAAAAAAAACGCCTGCGTGACTGCTCCTGTCTCTTTAGGAAGCCTGTGTGACTGCTCCTGTCTATTAGAAAGCCTCAGTAACTGCTCCTGTCTCTTTAGAAAGCCTGAGTGACTGGTCCTGTCTCTTAAAAAAGACTGTGTGACTGGTCCTGTCTCTTTATAAAGCCTATGTGTCTTGTCTTGTCTCTTTAAAAAGCCTGTGTGATTGAACCTGTCTCTTTAAAAATACTGTGTTGACTGGTCTTGTCTCTTTCAAAAGCCTGTGTGTCTGGTCCTGTCTCTTTTGAAAGCCTGTGTGACTGGTCCTGCCTCTTTATAAAGCCTGTGTGACTGGTCCTGTCTCTTTAGAAAGCCGGTGTGCCTGGTCCTGTCTCTTTTGAAAGCCTGTGTGACTGGTCCTGCCTCTTTATAAAGCCTGTGTGATTGGTCCTGTCGCTTTAAATGCCTGTGTGACTAGTCCTGTCTCTTTAAAAGCCTGAGTAACTGGTCATGTCTCTTTAAATAGCCTGTGTGACCGTTCCTGTCTCTTTAAAAAGCCTGTGTGAATGGTCCTGTCTCTTTATAAAGCCTGTGAGACAAGTCCTGTCTTTTTATAAAGCCTGTGTGAATGTTCCTGTCTTTTATAAAGCCGATATGACTGATCCTGTCCATTAGAAAGTCTGTGTGACTGGTCCTGTCAATTAGAAAGCTTGTGTGAATGGTCCTGTCTATTAGAAGGACTGTGTGTCTGGTCCTGTCTATTAGAAAGCCTATGTGTCTGTTCCTGTGTGACTTGTCATGTCTATTAGAAAGCCTTTGTGTCTGGTCCTGTCTATTAGAACGCCTGTGTGACTGGTCCTGTCTATTATAAAGTATATGTATCTGGTCCTGTCTATTTGAAAGCCTGTGTGACTAGTCCTGTCAATTAGAAAGCTTGTGTGAATGGTCCTGTCTATTAGAAGGCCTGTGTGTCTGGTCGTGTCTAATAGAAAGCCTGTGTGTCTGGTCCTGTCTATTAGAAAGCCTATGTGTCTGTTCCTGTGTGACTTGTCATGTCTATTAGAAAGCCTTTGTGTCTGGTCCTGTGTATTAGAACGCCTGTGTGACTGGTCCTGTCTATTATAAAGTATATGTATCTGGTCCTGTCTATTTAAAATCCTGTGTGACTGGTCCTGTCTATTATAAAGTGTATGTATCTGGTCCTGTCTCTTTAGAAAGTCTGTGTTTCTGGTTCTGTCTATTAGAATGCCTGTGTGTCTTCTCCTGTCTCTTTACAAAGCCTGTGTGACTGGTCCTGTCTCTTTAAATAGCCTGTGTGACTGGACCTGTCTCTATATAAAGCCTATGTGTCTGGTCCTGTCTCTTTAAAAAGCTTGTGTGACTGATCTTGTCTCTTAAAAAAACCCGTGTGACTGGTCCTGTCTCTTTAAAAAACCTGTGTGACTGATCCTGTCTCTTTAGAAAGTCTGTGTGTCTGATCCTGTCTCATTATATTGCATATGTGTCTGGTCTTGTCTCTTTAAAAAGCCTGTGTGACTGCTCCTGTCTCGTTAGAAAGCCTATGTGTCTGATCCTGTCTCTTTAGAAAGCCTATGTGTCTGATCCTGTCTCTTTAGAAAGGCTGTGAGACTGTTCCTGTCTCTTTCTAAAGCTGGAATAACTGGTCCTGTCTCTTTATAAATCCTGTGTGACTGGTCCTGTCTATTAGAAAGACTGTCTGTCTGGTCCTGTCTCTTTAGAAAGACTGTGTTACTGATCCTGTCACTTTAATAAGACTGTGTAACTGGACCTGTCTCTTTAGAAAGCGTATGTGTGACTGATCCTGTCACTTTAGAAAACCTGTGTGCCTGGTCCTGTTTCTTTAAAAAGCCTGTGTGTCTGGTCCTGTCTCTTTATAAATTCTGTGTGTCTGTTCCTGTCTCTTTAAAAAGACTGTGTGACTGGTCCTGTCTCTTTAGAATGACTGTGTGACTGGTCCTGTCTCTTTATACAGCCTATGTGTCTGGTCTTGTCTATTTGAAAAGCCTGTGTGACTGGCCCTGTCTCTTCAAAAACCCGCGTGACTGGTCCTGTCTCATTAGAAAGCCTGTGTGACTGGACGTCTATTTGAAAGCCTGTGTGACTGGTCCTGTCTATTTGAAAGCCTATGCGACTGCTCCTGTCTCTTTAGAAAGCCTGAGTGAGTGGTCCTGTCTCTTTAATAAGACTGTGTGACTGGACCTGTCTCTGTAGAAAGCCTGTGTGACTGTTCCTGTCTCTTTAAAAAGGCTGTGTGACTGGTCCTGCCTCTTTAAAAAGCTTGTGTGTCTGATCTTGTATCTTTAAAAAGCCTGTGTCTGTTCCTGTCTCTTTAAAAAGACTGTGTGACTGGTCCTGTCTCTTTAGAATGACTGTGTGACTGGTCCTGTCTCTTTATACAGCCTATGTGTCTGGTCTTGTCTATTTGAAAAGCCTGTGTGACTGGCCCTGTCTCTTCAAAAACCCGCGTGACTGGTCCTGTCTCATTAGAAAGCCTGTGTGACTGGACGTCTATTTGAAAGCCTGTGTGACTGGTCCTGTCTATTTGAAAGCCTATGCGACTGCTCCTGTCTCTTTAGAAAGCCTGAGTGAGTGGTCCTGTCTCTTTAATAAGACTGTGTGACTGGACCTGTCTCTGTAGAAAGCCTGTGTGACTGTTCCTGTCTCTTTAAAAAGGCTGTGTGACTGGTCCTGCCTCTTTAAAAAGCTTGTGTGTCTGATCTTGTATCTTTAAAAAGCCTGTGTGACTGGTCCTGTCTCTTTATAAAGCCTGTGTGACTGGTCCTGTCTCTTTAGAAAACCTACGTGTTTGTTCCTGTCTCTTTAAAAAGCCTGTTTGTCTGGTCCTGTCTCTTCAGAAAGCCTATGTGACATGTCCTGTCTATTAGAATGTCTATGTGTCTGGTCCTGTCTCTTTAAAAGGCTATGTGACTGATCCTGTCTATTAGAAAGCCTGTGTGACTGGTCCTGTCTCTTTAAAAACCCTATGTTTCTGGTCCTGTCCCTTTATAAAGCCTGTGTGACTGGTCCTGTCTCTTTAAAAACCCTATGTTACTGGTCCTGTCCCTTTATAAAGCCTGTGTGACTGGTATGTCTCTTTAAAAAAAACCTATGTTACTGGTCCTGTCGCTTTATAAAGCTTGTGTGACTGGTCCTGTCTCTTTATAAGGCCTCTGCGACTGGTTGTGTCTCTTTATAAAGCCTGTGTGACTGGTCCTGTCTCTTTATAAATACTATGTCACTGGTCCTGTCTTTTAGAAAGCCTCTGTGTCCGGTCCTGTCTATTAGAAAGCCTGTCTGTCCGGTTCTGTCTATTAGAAAGCCTGTGTGTCCGGTCCTGTCTCTTTATAAAGCCTTTGTGACTGGTCCTGTCTCTTTATAAAGCCTTTGTGACTGGTCCTGTCTCTTTATAAAGCCTTTGTGAATGGTCCTGTCTCTTTATAAAGCCTGTGTGACTGGTCCTGTCTCTTTAGAAAGCCTGTGTGTCCGGTCCTGTCTATTAGAAAGCCTGCGTGTCCGGTCCTGTCTCTTTATAAAGCCTTTGTGACTGGTCCTGTCTCTTTATAAAGCCTGTGTTTCTGGTCCTGTATCTTTAGAAAGCCTGTGTGTCCGGTCCTGTCTATTAGAAAGCCTGTGTGTCCGGTCCTGTCTATTAGAAAGCCTGCGTGTCCGGTCCTGTCTCTTTATAAAGCCTTTGTGACTGGTCCTGTCTCTTTATAAAGCCTGTGTGACTGGTCCTGTCTCTTTAGAAAGCCTGTGTTTCTGGTCCTGTATCTTTAGAAAGCCTGTGTTTCTGGTCCTGTATCTTTAGAAAGCCTGCGTGTCCGGTCCTGTCTCTTTAGAAAGCCTACGTGTTTGTTCCTGTCTCTTTAAAAAGCCTGTTTGTCTGGTCCTGTCTCTTCAGAAAGCCTATGGGAGCGGCGGCGAGTCGATAAAGGGAGCCCCGAGGCTCAGGTAGGCCTCACACCAGCGTCGACAGCGGCGGAGGAGAAGCCTTTCTTTCTTCCACAGAGCGGTCGGCAGCGGGGGAGGAGCTTCGCGGGCTTTTTTCAAAGTCAGAGGGCGGGGCCAATTCATTGGTACCCGTATATAGGTGGGTCTTTTTCCGAGTGGCAGGCAGTGACTAGAGAGGTACCGCAGGGATCGGTCGTTGGACCCCAGCTATTCACAATATACATTAATGATCTGGATAAGGGAACTAAATGTAATATCTCCAAGTTTGCAGATGACACAAAGCTGGGTGGGCGTGTGTGCTGCGAGGAGGATACCGAGAAACTCCAGGATGATTTGGACAGGTTGGGTGAGTGGGCAGAAGCGTGGCAGATGCAAGATGAAGGTAGAGCAGTTGATGTCGTATACATGGATTTTAGTAAGGCGTTTGATAAGGTTCCCCAAGATCGGCTCATGAAGAAAGTAAGGAGTTGTGGGATAGAGGGAAATTTGGCCGATTGGATAAGTAACTGGCTATCTCATAGAAGGCAGAGGGTGGTGGTGGATGGAAAATTTTCGGACTGGAGACCAGTTACCAGCGGTGTGCCACAGGGGTCGATGCTGGGTCCTCTGCTGTTTGTGATTTTTATCAATGACTTGGAGGAGGGGACTGAAGGGTGGATCAGTAAATTTGCTGATGACACCAAGATTGGTGGAGTAGTGGATGAGGTGGAGGGCTGTTGTAGGCTGCAAAGAGACATTGATAGGATGCAGAGCTGGGCCGAAAAATGGCAGATGGAATTTAACCCGGATAAGTGCGAGGTGATTCATTTTGGTAGGGCAAATTTGAATAAGGATTACAGGGTCAACGGCAGGTTTCTGAGGAACGTGGAGGAACAGAGGGATCTGGGGGTTCATATCCACAGATCTTTGAAGGTTGCCACTCAAGTGGATAGAGCAGTAAAGAAGGCCTATAGTGTGTTAGCGTTTATTAACAAGGGGTTTGAGTTTAAGAACCGTGAGGTTATGCTGCAACTGTACAGGACCTTGGTGAGACCACATTTGGAATATTGTGTGCAGTTCTGGTCACCTCACTATAGGAAGGACGTGGAAGCATTGGAAAGAGTGCAAAGGAGATTTACCAGGATGCTGCCTGGTTTGGGGGGGAGGTCTTATGAGGAAAGATTGAGTGAGCTAGAGCTTTTCTCTTTAGAGCGGAGGAGGATGAGAGGCGACTTAATAGAGGTTTATAAGATGATGAGGGGGATAGATAGAGTGGATGTTTAGAGACTATTTCCTCGGGTGGATGTAGCTGTTAGAAGTGGGCATAACTATAAGGTGCATGGGGGGAGATATAGAAGGGACGTCCGAGGTAGATTCTTTACTCAGAGAGTGGTTGGGGTGTGGAATGGACTGCCTGCTGTGATAGTGGAGTCGGACACTTTAGGAACTTTCAAGCGGTTATTGGATAAGCACATGGAGCACACCTGAATGATAGGGAGTGGGATAGCTTGATCTTGGTTTCGGACAATGCTCGGCACAACATCGAGGGCCGAAGGGCCTGCACTGTGCTGTACTGTTCTATGTTCTATGTTCTATGTTCTATAACGTGGATAAAATCGAGGTTATCCACTTTGGTATCAAAAACACAAAGGCAGACTATTATCAGAATGGCAATAGATTGGGAGAAGGGGAAGTGCAACGAGACCTGGGTGTCCTTGTGCACCAGTCGCTGAAAGTAAGCATGCATGTGCAGCAGGCGGTGAAGAAGGCAAATGGTATGTTGGCCTTCATAGCGAAAGGGTTTGAGTATAGGAACAGGGATGTCCTGCTGCAGTTGTACAGGGCCTTGGTGAGACCACACCTTGATTACTGTGTGCAGTTTTGGTCGCCTTATCCGAGGAAGGATGTTCTTGCCATGCAAGGAGTTCAGCGAAGATTCACAAGGATGATACCTGGGATGGCAGGAATGACATATGAGGAGAGATTGGGTCGTTTGGGCTTATACACGCTGGAGTAAAGAAGTTTGAGAGGGGATCTAATCGAAACATATAAAATTCTGACAAGGTCTGGACTAACTAGATGCAGGAAGAATGTTCCCGGTGGTCGGAGAGTCCAGAACCAGGGGTCATAATCTAAGGATAAGGGGTAAGTCATTTAGGACAGAAATGAGGAAGAATTTCTTCACCCAGAGAGTGGTGAACCTGTGGAATTATCTACCACAGAAGTTAGTTGAGGCCAAGTCATTAAATATATTCAAGAATGAGTTAGATATATTTAATAAAGCTAAACGTATCAAGGGATATGGGGAGAAGGCAGGTACAGGGTACTGAGTTTGGATGATCAGCCATGATCTCATCGAATGGCGGAGCAGGCTCGAGGGGCCGAATGGCCTACTCCTGCTCCTATCTTCTATGTTTTTATGTTTCTTTGGTGCTACCTCTTTATAAAGCCTATCTGACTGATCCTGTCTCTTTTTCAAACCAAAGTGTCTGATCCTGTCTCTTTTTAAAGTTTGTGTGACAGGTCCTGTCTCTATATAAAGCCAGTGTGACTGGTCCTGTCTCTTTAAAAAGCCTACGAGTCTAGTCCTGTCTCTTTAGAAAGTCTATTTGTCTGGTCCTGTCTCTTTATAAAGTCTGTGTGACTCGTCCTGTCTCTTTAAAAAGCCTGTGTGACTGGTCCTGTCTCTTTAGAAAGCCTATGAGACTGGTCCTGTCTCTTTAGAAAGCATGTGTGAATGGTCCTGTCTCTTTAAAAAGCCTGTGTGACTGGTCCTGTCTCTTTATAAAGCCTGTGTGACTCGTCCTGTCTCTTTAAAAAGCCTGTGTGACTGGTCCTGTCTCTTTAGAAAGCCTATGTGACTGGTCCTGTCTCTTTAAAAAGCCTGTGTGACTGATCCTGTCTCTTTAGAAAGCCTGTGTGACTGGTCATGTCTCTTTAAAAAGCCTGTGTGACTGGTCCTATCTCTTAGAAAGCCTATGTGAGGGTCCAGTCTCTTTAAAAAGCCTGTGTGACTGATCCTGTCTCTTTAGAAAGCCTATGTGACTGGTCCTGTCTCTTTAAAAAGCCTCTGTGACTGATCCGGTCTCTTTAGAAAGCCTGTGTGACTGATCCGGTCTCTTTAGAAAGCCTGTGTGACTGGTCCTGTCGCTTTAAAAAGCCTGTGTGACGGGTCCTGTCTCATTAATAAGCCTGTGTGACTGGTCCTGTCTCTTTAGACAGCCTGTGTGACTGGTCCTGTCTCTTTAGAAAGCCTGCGTGACTGGCCCTGTCTCTTTATAAAGCATGTGTGACTGGTCCTGTCTCTTTAAAAAGCCTGTGTGGCTGGTCCTGTCTCTTTAGAAAGCGTATGTGACTGGTCCTGTCTCTTTAAAAAGCCTGTGTGACTGATCCTGTCTCTTTAGAAAGGCTGTTTGTCTGATCCTGTCTAATTGAAAGACTGTGTGACTTGTCCTGTCTCTTTAGAAAGCCTGTGTGACTGGTGCTGTCTCTTTAAAAAGTCTCTATGTCTGGCCCTGTCTCTTTAGAAAGCCTGTGTGTCTGGTTCTGTCTCTTTAGAAAGCCTGTGTGACTGGTCCTGTGTCTTTAGAAAGCCTGTGTACCTGGTCCTGTCTCTTTCTAAAGCCTGTGTGACTCGTCGTGTCTCTTTATAAAGCCTGTGTGACTGGTCCTGTCTATTAGAAAGCCTGTGTGTCTGGTCCTGTCTATTAGAAAGTCTGTGTTACTGGTCCTGCCTATTAGAAAGCTTATGTGTCCTGCCCTGTCTATTAGAAAGCCTGTGTGACTGACCCTGTCTCTTTCTCAACCCTGTGTGAATGGTCCAGTCTCTTTAAAAATCCTATGTGACTGGTCCTGTCTATTAGAAAGTCTATGTGACTGACCCTGTCTATTGGAAAACCTGTATACCTGGTCCTGACTTTTTGTAAAGCCTGTGTGACTCGCCGTGTCTCTTTATAAAGCCTGTTTGACTGGTCCTGCCTATTAGAAAGCATGTGTGTCTCGTCCTGTCTATTAGAAAGCCTGTGTGATTGGTCCTGTCAGTTAGAAAGCCTATGTGTCTGGTCCTGTCTATTAGAAAGCCTGTGTGACTTCTCCTGTCCATTAGAAAGCCTAAATAACAACAGAAAACGCTGGAAAAATTCAGCAGGCCAGGCCGCAACCGTGGAGAGAGAAACAGAGTTAACGTTTCAGGTCGAAGTCCTTTCGTCAGTACTGGAAAAAAGCAGGAAATGAAATAGATTGAAAGCAAGGATAAAGCTGGGAAAAGGGGGAGGGGAAGAAAGAACAAAAGGGAAGGTCAGTGCTGGGATATAAAGCAGGAGAGATTAAGAGACATTGAGTGACATTAAGAGATAATCAAGGCAAGAGGAGGTGTTAATGTGAGAGGTTGAGGCTAGAATAAGTGTGAGATGCGCTGGCAGAATGAAGGACAGCTGGCAGCTTCTGGGAGGGAAAGAAATGGCAAACAAAAGGGTGGATGAAAAAATAAAATAAAAACATATAAATGTGATAGGGACAGAGGTTATGATCTGAAATTGTTGAACTCGATGTTGAGTCCAGATGGCTTTAGGGAGCCTATACGAAAGAGGAGGTGCTGTTCCTCGAGCTTACGCTGAACTTCTGTGGAACAATGCAAGAGGCCGAGGTCGGTGAGGTCAGAGTGGGAGTGGAGCGGAGAATTAAATTGACAGGCCACCGGGAGCTCGGGGTCCCCCTCACGGACTGAATGGAGGTGTTCCGCAAAGCTGTCACCCAATCTGCGTTTGGTCTCCCCAGTGTAGAGGAGACCACATCGTGAGCAGCGAATACAGTATACTAAATTGCAGGAAGTACAAGTAAATCGCTGTTTCACCTGGAAGTGGTGTTTGGGGCCCTGGACAGTGGGAAGAGGGGAGGTATAAGGGCATGTGTTGCATAGCCTGCGCTTGCACGTGAAGGTGCCGGGCGAAGGGGAAGGGGTGCTGGGGGTGATAGAGGAGTGGACTAGGGTGTCGCGGAGGGAGCGGTCCCTGCGGAATGCTGAAAGGGGAGGTGAGGGGAAGATGCGTTTGGTGTTGGGATCTCTAGAAGTTTCGGAAATGGCGGAGGATGATCCGTTGAATGTGAAGGCTGGTGGGGTGAAAGGTGAGGACAAGGGGAACTTTATCGTGGTTCCGGGAGGGAGGGGCAGGGGTTAGGGCAGAAGTGCGGGAGATAGAATGGACACGGTCGAGGGCCGTGTCAACCACAGTAGTGGGGAATCCTCGTTTGAGGAAAAAGGAAGACATGTCGGAAGCACTGGTATGGAAGGTGGCATCGTCAGAGCATATGCGGCGGAGACAGAGAAACTGGGAGAATGGAATAGAGTCCTTACATAGAAATCTAAGTGTCTGGCCTGCTCTCTTTAAAAAGCCAGTGTGACTAGTTCTGTCTCTTTAAAAAGCCTATGTGAATGGTCCTGTCACTTTAAAAAGCCTATCTGTCTGGTCCTGTCTCTCTATAAAGCCTGTGTGACTGGTCCTGTCTCTTTAAAAAGCCTGTGTAACTGGCCCTGTCTATTACAAACACTGTGTGCCTGTCCCTGTATCTTTATAATGCCTGTCTGGCTGGTCCTGTCTCTTTAGACAACCTGTGTGACTGGTCCTGTCTCTTTATAAAGCCTGTCTGGCTGGTCCTGTCTCTTTATAAAGCCTGTCTGGCTGGTCCTGTCTCTTTATAAAGCCTGTCTGGCTGGTCCTGTCTCTTTATAAAGCCTGTCTGGCTGGTCCTGTCTCTTTATAAAGCCTGTCTGGCTGGACCTGTCCATTGATAAAGCGTATGTGACTGGTCCTGTACCTTTAAAAAGCCTGTGTGTCTGGTCCTGTCTCTTGAAAAAGCCTATGTGACTGGTCCTGTCTCTTTAAAAAGGCTACGTGAATGAGCCTGTCTCTTTACAAAGCCTGTGTGACTGGTTCTGTCTCTTTAGAAAGCCTGTGTGTCTGGTCGAGCATTTTTAAAAAGCCTATGTGACTGGTGCTGTCTCTTTGCAAAGCCTCTGTGACTGGTCCTGTCAGTTTAACATAAGAACAAAACATAAGAAATAGGAGCAGGAATAGGCCACTTGTCCCCTCGATCCTGCTCCACCATTCAATTAGATCATGGCTGATCTTGGACTCAAAGCCACTTCTCTGCCCGCTCCCCATAACCCTACACTCCCTTATCTTGCAAAAATGTGTCTATCTCCACCTTAAATGTATTTAATTTCCCAGCCTCCACGGCTCTCTGGGGCAGAGAATTCCACTGATTTACAACCCTCTGAGAGAAGAAATTCCTCCTCATCTCAGTTCTGAAAGGGCGACCCTTTATTCTGCGAATTTGCCCCCGCGTTCTAATTTTCCACACGGGGGGAAACATCCACTCTGCATCTATCTTGTCGAGCCCCCTCGGTATCTTATATGTTTCAATAAGATCACATTTCATTCTTCTAAATTCCAATGAGTATAGGCCCAGCCTGCTCAAAATTTCTTCATACGTCAAACCCCTCTTCTCCGGAATCAACCGTGTCAATTGTCTCTGAACTGTCTCCAATGCAAGCATATCCTTCCTTAAATATGGAGACCAAAGTGTACGCAGTACTCAAGCTGTGGTCTCACCAATACCCTGTAAAGATGGAGCAGGTCTTCCCTGCTTTTATATTCCAACCCTCTTGTAATAAAGGCCAATGCTCCATTTTTTCTTTTTGATTACTTGCTGTACCTGCATGCAAATGTATGTGTTTCATGCACAAGGACCCCCAGGTCCCTCTGAACTGTAGCATTTTGTAATCTATCTCCATTTCAATAATTGGCTTTTTTATTTTTCCCGACAAAGAGGATAACCTCGCACCTTCCCACATTATACTCCATCTGCCAAATGTTTGTCCACTTACTTAGCCTGTCTATATCCCTTTGCAGATTATTTGAGTCCTCTGCACAACTTGCTTTCCCACCTATCTTTGTATCTTCCGCAAACTTTGCTTCATTACACTCGGTCTCTTCATAGAAGTCATTAATGTAGATTGCAAATAGATGACGCCCCAGCACCAAACCCTGTGGCATCCCACTAGTTACCGTTTGCCAACCGGAAAATTACCCATTTATCCCAACTCTCTGCTTTCTGTTAGTTAGCCAATTCTCTATCCATGCTAATATATTACCCCATACTCCGTGAGCTCTTATCTTATACAGTAACCTTTTATGTGGCACCTTATCGATTTCCTTCTGGAAATCCAATTACACCACATCCACCTGCTCACCCTTGTCCACCCTGCTCGTTACATCCTGAAAGCACTCCAGCAAATTTGTTAAACATGATTTCCCTTTCATAAAACGATGCTGGCTCTGCTTGACTGCATTATGATTTTCCAAATGCCCTGCTACTGCTTCCTTAATGATGGACTCCAGCATTTTCCCAACGACAGATTATAGGCTAACTGGTCTATAGTATCCTGCTTTCTGCCTCCCTCCTTTCTTAAATAGGGGTGTTACATTGCGGTTTTCCAATCCGCTGGGACCTCTCCAGAGTCCAGGAAATTTTGGTATATTGCAATTGCAAGCTATGCATCCGCTATCTCTGCAGTCACTTCTTTTAAGACCTTGGGATGCAGGCCATCTGGTCCAGGGGTCTTGTCGTCTTTTAGTCCTATTATTTTACCAGGTACTTTTTCCTTCGTGATAGTGATTGTCTTTAGATCCCCCCTCCCTGTGGCCCCTTGATTATCCATTATTGGGATGTTGTTAGTGTCTTCTAGCGTGAAGACAGATACAAAATATTTGTTCAGAATCTCTGCCGTTTCCCCGTTCCCCATTATTAATTCCCCATTCTCATCCACTTAAGGAACAATTGTTGAGCTGGAGTGCGAGCTGCAGATTTTGCGATGCATTAGGAAGGGGGAGAATTAAGTGGACACTTTGTTCCAGGAGGCAGTCACACCCTTTAGTACTTTAGAGTTCGTCAGAGGTCAGGGACAGGACGGTGTGACTGCAAGTCAGGAATGGATGGCGACCCAGCATTTAGTGATGGAGGAGCCTCAGCCCTGGTCCTTGTCCAACAGGTACGAGGTACTTTCTACATGTGTGGATCAGGAAAAGGACTGCAGGGAGGATCGGCAAACGGACCACGGCACTGTGATACAGGGGGCCATACAAGTGGGGGGAGAAGGAAGGACTGTGGTAGTAGTAGGGGGCCAGTATACTCAGGGGGTTAGATACTCTTCTCTGCAGCCGTGAAAGAGAGTCCCGAAGACTGTTCTGCCTGCCCGGTGCCAGGGATAAGGATATCTCCTCGCGGCTGGAGAAGAATTTGCAGGGGTAGTATCTAGTTGACGTGAACTATGTAGGAACCAACGACATAGGTAGAACTACGAATTAAAAAACGGGGGGGGGGGGGTCAGGTGAGAGGAAATTTAGAAATCTAAAAAGAAAGGTAAAGGCAATAGAGCAGTGCAGCGATTTGGATACAAATAAGCAGAGTGTGACAGGAATGGACAGTGATTTTAACGGTAACATTTCAGCAAAGAATAAGGTCAAAGCAGGGGATAATGTTTAAAGCATTACATTAATGGCTTGTTATCTGAATGCACGAAGCATTCGTAACAAGAGAGATGAACCAATGGCACAAATAGAGATACATGGGTTTGATCTAATAGCCATTACAGAGTTGGCCAAGGCTGGGAACTAAATGTTCCAGGGTACTTGACGTTTCGAAAAGACAGGCAGAATGGAAAAGGAGTGGGAGTAGACCTGATAATAAATGATGATAAGGACAATAGCGAGAAAGGATCTCGGCTCGGAAGATCAGGATGTAGAATCAGTATGGGTGGAGATAAGGAATAACAATGGACAGAAAACACTGGTAGGAGTAGTATAGATGCCCCCTTACAATAGCTACACCGTTGGACAGAATATTAATCAAGAATTAGTAGGAGCTTGCAACAAAGGTAATGCAATAATCTTGGGGGACTTTAATCTTCAAATAGACTGGACAAATCAAATTGTCAAAGGTAGGCTGCAGTATGAGTTCACGGAATGCATTCGCGACAGTTTCCTAGAACAATATTTCATGGAACCAACCAGGTAATAGGTTATTTTAGATCTTGTATTCTGAAATGAGACAGGGTTCATTAGCAATCTCTTAGTAAAGGATCCTCTGGAGCGGAGTGATCATAATTTGATAGAATTTGACCTTAATTTTGAGAGTGACTTGCCCCAGTCCGAAACTGGAGACTTAAACTTAAATGAAGCCAATTACATAGGTATGGTGGGCGAGTTTGCAAAGGTAGATTGGAAAAAATAGATTAAAAGTTATGGTGGTAGATGAGCAGTAGATAGCATTTAAAGAAATATTTCATAATTCCCAACAAAAATACATTCTATTGAGAAAAGAAATTCCACGGGAAAAGTGATCCAACCGTGGCTAAATAAAGAAGTTAAGGATAGCATTAGATTGAAAGAAGAAGCTTATAATGTTATACCGTTGCAAAGAATAATATAAGCCTGAGGATTAGGAGAGTTTCAGAAACAAGCAAAGATTGGCCAAAACATTGATGAAAAGGGAAAAAAAAATATGAGATAAAACTAGCAAGAAATATAAAAGCGAATTGTAAGAGCTTCTACAAGTATCTAAAAAGGAAGAGAGTAGCAAAAGTAAACGTTGGTCCCGTAGAATCTGAGACAGAAGAAATTATTATGAGGAATAAGGAAATGGCGGAAAGGATAAACAAATATTTTGTATCTGTTTCACAGTAGAAGACACAAAAAGCAAACCAAAAATCTGCGGAACCAATGGTCTAATGAGTGTAAGGAACTTAAGGTAATTAATATACATAGAGAAAAAGTACTCGATAAACTCATGGGACTCAAAGCAGACAAATCCCCTGGATAAAAAGGCCTACATCCTAGGATTCTAAAAGAGATGGCTGAAGAGATAGAGGATGCATTGCTTTTGATCTTCCAAAATTCTCTAGATTCTGAAATGGTCCCACTGAATTGGAAGGTCGCAAACGTAAGACCGCTATTCAAGAAAGGAGGGAGATAAAAAACAGGGAACTGCAGGCAAGTTAGACTGACAACAGTCGTTGGGAAAATATTGGAATCGATTGAAAAGGAAGTTGTATCATGGCACTTAGAAAATCATAACATGTTTAGTCTGAGTCAACATGGTTTTATGAAAGGGAAATCGTGTTTGACAAATTTATTAGAGTTTTTTAAGGATGTAACTAGCAGTGTCGATAAAGGGGATCCAGTGGATGTAATATATTGCGATTTGGAAAAGGATATTCGATAAGTTTCCACATCAAAGGTTATTACACAAGATTAGAGATCATGAGGTTGGCGGTAATATAGTAGCATGGATTCATGATTGGTTAACGGACAGTAAACAGAGGTAGTGATAAACGGATCGTGTTCAGGTTGCCAGGCTGTAACTAGTGGGGTGCTGCAAGTTTCAATGTTGGCGCCTCAGCTATATTCAATCTATATTAAGGACCTAGATGAAGGGACCGAGTGTAATGTACCCAAGTTTGCTGATGAAACAAAGTTAGGTGGGACAGTAAGCTGTGAGGAAAAACACAGAGTGTCTTCACCGTCACTGGGTCAAAAGCCTGAAATTCCTTCCGTAAAATTATTGTGGGAGCACCTACAACACAAGGACTGCAGCAGCTCAAGATTAAGGCAATTTCCCAATTTCCCTATCCCTTCAAAAGGGGTTGGATGAGGACATCCAAAACTCGGCTGCCCGTGTCTTAAGTCGCACCAAGTCCCGTACGCCCATCACACCTGTGCTCGCTGACCTACATTGGTTCCCGGTTAAGCAGCGTCTCGATTTCAAAATTCCCATCCTTGTTTTCAAATCTCTCCACGGCCTCGCCCGTTCCTATATCTGTAATCTCATTCAGCCCCACAACACCCGGCGATATCTGCGCTCCTCTAATTCTGCCCTCTTGAGCATCCCTGATTATAATCGCTCAACCTTTGGTGGCCGTGCCTACTGTTGCCTCGGCCCTAAGCTCTGGAATGCCCTACCTAAGCTTGTCCGTCTCGTTACCTCCCTTTCCTCCTTTAGGACGCTCCTTAAAACCTACCTCTTTGAGCAAGCTTTTAGACACCTGGCCTAACTTACCTTATGTGGATCGGTGTCAAATGTTTTGTCTGAAAATACTCCTGTGCAGCGCCTTTGGACGTTTTACTACGTTAAAGGGGCCATATAAATGCAAGTTGTTGTTGTTGTTTGATAAAGTACCACATGATACCAAAATTGAAGCCCGTGGGATTAAAGGGGCAGTAGCAACATGGCTCGGAAATGGGCTACGAGACAGAAAGCAGAGAGCAATGATCAACGGTTGTTTTTCAGACTGGATGAAGTATATAGTGGAGTTCCCCAGGGGTCGGTGTTGGGACCATTGCTATTTCCATGTACATCAATGCCGTGGACTTGGGTATACAGCGCATAAATTCAAAGTTTGCAGATGACAGGAAACTCGGAAATGTTAATAAACAGTGAGAATGATAGTATCAGACTTCAAGAGGACACAGACAGACTGGTGAAAAGGGCAGACGCATGGCAGATACAATTTAACACAGAGAAGGGCGAAATGATACATTTTGTTAGGAAGTAAAGCAGAGGCAATATAAACTGAACGGTACAATTTTAAAGCGGGTGCACGATCAGAGACACCTGGGGTTTACTTACAGAAATCTTTGAAGTTGGCAGGACAAGTTGCGGTGGATGTTGATAAAGAATACGGAGTCCTTGGCTTTACAAACAGAGACACAGAATAACAAAATCCAGGAAGAAAGGCTAACATTTTATAAATCACTGGCCAGCCCGCAGCTGGAGAATTCTGTCCAATTCTGAGCACCACACTTTGGCAAGCATGTCAAGGATTAGAGAAGGTGTAGAGGAGATTTACCAGAATGATACCACGGATCTGGGATTTCAGTTATGTGGAGAGACTGGAGAAGGTGGGATTGTTCTTTTTAGATTAGCGAAAGTTAAGGAAGATAGAATTATCGAATTATCGAATTAGTATACCACTCTGCCCTAAGTTAAAGACTAAAAGACAACAGACAGAAACCAAGTTAATTAAATATATCTGGAATAAAATCTCCCACTGCTCTGACACTGCTTTTGCTTCAAGTAGCTGCTTCCAGTCCACTTTTGCTAAATCACATCTCAGCTTAGTAAAATTGAACTTTCTCCAATTGAGAACAATTTTGCACCTGGTCTATCTTTGTCCTTTTCCATAAAGGGAGATTTAATATAGATGTTTAAAATCATGAAGGGTTTTGCTAGAGAAAGTAAGTCGAAACTATTTCCAGTGGCAGAAAGTTGGGTAACCAGAGGTCACAGATTTAAAGTAATCGGCAAAAGAACCAGAGGAGAGATGAGGAAAACTTTCTTTACGCAGTGAATTGTTGTGATCTGGAATGCACTTTCTGAGAACGTGATGGAAGCAGATTCAACAGTAACTTTCGAAAGGGAATTGGATAATTAGTAGAACGGGACATTTTTACAGGGCTCTAGCTAAAGAGCAGGACTAATTAGTCAGCTCTTTCAAAGAGACGACACGGTCATGGTGGTTCGAATGGCCTCCTGCTGTGTTGTATCACTCTATGATTCTATGAGCAAGAGTCAGAGAGAGAGAAGAGAGAGGTAGAGAGACTGAGAGAAGGGAAGAAATAAAAATAGAAGCAGAATGACTGGGAGAGTTACAGGAGGAGAGAAATTTACTTAAAAAGGGGATTTGGATAAATACTTGAAGCGGAACAATTTTCAAGAACTATGGGAAAAGCGCACAAGAACGGGACTAATTGGAAGGGTGAAGCCATGGTTGGATTTGATCTTAAGGAGGGGAATATTAATATCGAGGTGTTGCCAGATCGGGAGGAAATGGTGGTCAGCGAGCACAGGGGTGATGGGTGAACGGGTCTTGATGGGTGTTCGGATATGAGCAGCAGAGTTTTGGCTGAGTTCTATTTTATGGAGGCTTGTAACTGGGTGTTCAGCCAGGAGAGTATTGGAATAATCGAGTTGGATTTAACAAAGGTACGGAAGAGGGTTCAATAAAGCGGAAGGGCTAATGCGGGGTGGAGACTGACGATATTATGGAGGTGGTAGTAGGTAACCCTGGTGATTCAGAGAATGTGAAGTCGGAACTCAGCTCAGGATCAACGAGACTGCTGGGGTTAAGAACAGTCTGGTTGAGCCTCAGACATTGAAGAGGGAGGGGGACTGAGTCGATAGATAGAGAAAGGAGTTTGTGACGCGGACCGAACACAATGGCTTTCCTCTTCCCAAGATCTAAATGACAAAAACAGTAATACAGTGAAACGTTATTTACAGATCTAATTGCTGGATATAGAGCCTTACCAAAGACACTAAGAGCAACAAAGATGAGAGAGTAACTAACGTGAACAGTAATAGAGTTAGCAACATTTTGCACTTAATAGATGGATACAGAGACTTACCAGGAACACCAACAGCAGCAAGGAGGGGGTAGTAAAAGTATTGAATAATCACAAATGAATAATAGATCTGCGTGTCTAATCCTAGATAATCATAATATGCAGAAAGAAAATCAAACGCCCAGGAGAAACTCCTGCCCATTGTTGTAACATTCCAATCTTCTGTTCTCAGCTTCCGACTCACTCTCTGTAAAGCAGCGCGCTGATCCATGTTAGTGCTGGAGGTAATACTCTCATTGACACTATGGGATAACACATTGAAAGGAGTGTCTTATTAATAGAAGAGGGAAACCCTGCACTGATACAATTAGAGTCCATGAAGACTGACATTAATTACAGTCACTGAACAAACATCTTCAGTTAGCCCGTGGAGACTGACATTAATTACAGTCACTAAACAAACAGCTTCAGTTAACCCCTTTCAATCCAGCTCTTTTTGTACCACAATAAAGTAGGAGATTTACCCGGTCCGGATGTGATTTATGAGCGTTGCTGATGAAGGAATGTTGGAAATATCGCAGGCATTGGCCATAATATTTCAAGCCTCCTTGAATATGGGAGTGGTGCCAGAGGGCTGGAGGGTTGTAAATGTTACACCCTGCTTAAAAAAGGAGAGAGGGATAAACCCTGTTACTGCAGGCCAGTCAGCTTAATGTTGCTGGTGAGGAAACTTCTAGAGGCCATATTCCCAGAGAAAATTACCTCTCACTTGGAAAAACGTAGATTAATAAATTACAAACAGCACGGATATGCTAACGGCAAAGGTTCACTGCCAAAATTGATTGAGTTATTTGATGAAGTAACAAAGAGGTTTGATGAGCGGAGTGCGGTTGATGTTGTGTGTATAGACTTTCAAAATGCATTTGATAAAGTGCCATTGAATAGCCTTGTTAGGACCAAAGGGGCAGTGGCAGTGGGGATCTGACGTTGGCTAAGCGACAGAAAACAGAGTATAGTGGTTAACGTGGTTGTTCAGACTGCAGGGAAGTTTACAGTGGTGTCCCCCAGGGGTCGCTATTCGGACCACTGCTCTTTTTGATATATATTAATGATATTGATATATCTATATTTATACATATATATATTTATATATATATATATATATATAAGGGCATCATTTGAATGTTTGAAGATAACAGGAAACTCAGAAATGTAATAAAGACTGAGCAGGATAGTAGTAGGCATCAGGAGGACATAGACAGACAGGTGAAATGAGCAAAGTGATGAAAGCTGTCATCAACAGTGCTATCAATCGGCACTTACTCACCAATAACCTGCTCACTGGCGCTCAGTTCAGGTTCCGCCGCGACCACTCGGCTCCAGAACTCTTTACAGCCTCGGTCCAAACAAGGCCAAAGGAGCTGAATTCCAGAGGTGAGGTGAGTGACTGCTGTTGACATCAAGGTAACATTTGACCCAGTCTGGCATCAAGGAGCCCGAGTAAAACTGAAGTCAATGGGAATCAGGAGGGAAACTCTACACTGGCTGGAGTCATACCGAGTACAAAGGAAGAAGGATATGGTTGTAGAAGTTCAATAATCTAATCCCCAGGACATCACTGCAGAGCTGAGTCCTATGCCGAACCATCTTCAGCTGCTTCATCAATGACCTTCCCTCCATCATAATGTCAGAAGTGGGGATGTTCATTGAAGATTTCACATTGTTCACTTCCATTCGCAACTGCTTAGATAATGAAGCAGTGCATGCCCGCATGCAGCAAAACCTGGGCGATTTACAGGCTTGGCCTGATAAGTGGCAAGTAACATTCGCGCCACACAAGTGCCAGGTCATGATTATCTCCAACAAGAGCCACGTAACATTGACATTCAGTGGGATTATCATCGCCAAATCCCCCACCATCAATGTCCTGGCTGTCACCATTGATCAGAAAATTAACTGGACCAGCCACATAAATACTGTGGCTACAAGAGCAGGTCAAAGGCTGGGTATCCTCCGGCGAGTGTCTCACCTCCTGAATCGCAAAAGCCTTTTCCACCATTTATAAGGCACAAGTCAGGTGTGTGAAGGAATACTCTAAACTTTTCTGGATGAGTGCAGCTCAAACAACACTCAAGAAGTTCGACATCATCCCGAACAAAGCAGCACACTTGATTGGCACCACATCCACCACCTTAACCAGTCACTCCCTCAACCACCGGCGTACCGTGGCTGCAGTGCGTACCAACTACAGCAACTCGCCAAGGCTTCTTCGGCAGCACCTCCCAAACCCACGACCTCTACCATCTAGAAGGACAAGGGTAGCAAGCGCACGGGAACACCACCACCTCCAAGTTCCCCTCCAAGTCACATATCATCCTTACTTAGAAGTATATCGTCGTTCCTTCATTAACGCTGGGTCAAATTCCTGGAATTCCCTCCCTAACAGCACTGTGGGAGTACCTTCACCACACGGAATGCAGCGATTCAGGAAGGCTCACCACCACCTTCTAAAGGGCAATTATGGATGGGCTATAAATGCTGGCCATGCCAGCGACGCCCACATCCCATTAATGAATAAAAATTGAAAAAAATGACAGATGAAATTCAATGCAGTTTATTTCGAAGTATAAATCTGGGATGAAAATATGGAGAGGCAATATGAAATAAACGGTACAATTATAAATGGAGTTGTAGGATAGGGTGTATTTGTACGATTAGTAAACATTTTTTGTATAACTCTAATATGTGAAATTGTATAGTAAAAGCCTAAAAGCCTGTATATAATGGCGAATGGCTGAGAGAAAAGCAGGATGGGAAATTATGCCAAACTGAATGAAACTCGCTGTGTTTTCAATGACTGAAGTAATGGAATGGAATGCTAAGTTTATGGAGACTGTCAGGAACGTGGTATTCAGTAATGTGATGGAAAAGAGAGAAGAGAAGAGATCAGACAGAAAAATTAAAGGCACCCCTCAGTGATGTTTAGATAACATCTTGGGAAATGGTCTTTGGAAAGAGAACATGTAAAGATAATGGGCCCTTTCCTATGCACAAAGCGAGATCTAGTGGGATCAACAAGGTCAAAAGCAGGTGCCAGGTGTCAGATAGCTGATTGCAGTCACGTATGCAAAGAAAGGGAAAGTGTATAAACATATGGATATTGAACACTGAAGGCAGCACGAACCCACAATCCGAGTTGAAGGAGCTTCAGTCAAGAGAAAACAGCAAGAGAATAAAGAGACCGCACCACAGTCGCTCGGAAGGAACAGCGTTCCTCAATGGAACAAGACTGTGACTATCTCCTTGTTAAGTATTACTTCCTTGTCCTGGATGTTTAATGCTTAATAAACCTATTTAACTTCTACACAATATACCTGTACCCAGAGTGATTTTTGTAGTCACGGCCAAATTATTATAACAGCCTTTGGAAGCTACAATTTGGCGCCCGGACAGGGACTGTGACTATTAACTGAAACCAGGTCTATTGTGCAGAAAGCAGGCGTTTGGATTTTCACTTGGATTTTCCTCTGATCAACGAGGATCCTCGTGGAAAGTCTGGTTTTCTAACAGACAGTGTCTCTTTAACGTACAGCAGAATTTCGAGTGAGAATTTTCTTGGAGACTATTAAGCGAAGTTAATGAAGAAGTGCGATGAGGCACAGTTACAGATGTTAGTAGAATGTCTAACAAAGGATGCGAAGGTACTTTTCGTGGACGTTGTGGCGTTCATTGAAAGTCAAGTTAAGGAAAAGAAACGGAAACCGGATTGGGCAGCGCAGCTAATGGCCTATGCCGCTGTGTGTTGTGTAAAACAAGATAAATAAACATTCCTAGAGATGGAAGATGAGCAGGATAAATTAGAAAAATACAAACTACGGCTTATAGAAGAGAATCTAACGTTACAGGGTAAAAAGTCAAAATTGGAACAGCTTATAGAAGAGAATCTAAAGCTACAGGGTGAGAAATTAAAATGGGAAAAAGAAACTGTATAATTAAACAATACACAAGAAGTCCTTCAAGGACTAATCGGTGCTGCAACAGCAATAATACAACAGCAGAGTATTACTGCAGTTCATGCAGACGCTGCAATACAGAATCTTGAGGAGGGTAAAAGCCAAGTAGCCTTCTTAACAAAAGATAATGACTGTTAGATCAGCCAATTAAATTATTCACGAGGGGCCCCGAGAGAGGCTCTTCAGCGCCCCCACAGGGAGTTAGACCACAAGCAATGTCAGAATACAATACAACAGTTAGAAAATCAGTTGGGTAAACAATGGGCTGTAATAGCCGCAGTCACGGGAGTAGACCCACCCAAAAGTTATGATAAAGAACGCGAGGGGTTAAGCGGGGAGCTATAATCTCCCTTGATATTTCCTTCCCGTAAGGTCCCCGTCCCATATGACACAATCGACCTGGCTGAAAGACCTCCAGCCTATGCTAATAAAAATATAATCGAAACCTCAGCGGACGAACTTGCGCCCGTTAGAGCTCCGGTTAATGTCCTGACTCGTACCCAATGATTCCTAACGCGCCACCAGCTTTTGAGGGGGTGCAGCCACAAGGAGGAGTACAACCAACGGCAGCTCGAAGGATACTGTGGGCAGGTAATTATGAAAGATCCCAGCCCCTAAACTATGCAGAACTACAGGCATGTGTCCAACAATTCGGACCAGTTAATCCACAAAGATGCCCTATAGAGCTAAGGCAATGTATAGTTGCATTCTGGAATTACCATCCTAATTTTGAGGACAATGACATGAAGAATGTTGCACTGTCTGCTCTCACTCTGGACATACGGACTAGTCGCCCCTTCTTGGCCTTTAATGTGGGGAACACACTGAATGTCTTAATCACATATATACTAACAGCTTAGGCTTGGATACTATTGATTTGGTTCAGAAATTAAACCAAACCCAAAAAGGGCCTCATGAGAACCCTGCTGCTTTCAGAGATCGGTTGTACAGTATTTATGAAATGATGCAAGCACGCTCCAAAGTTGATGTTTTGAACGGGAAGGATTAAGCTGCATTTAAGAAAATATATTTGAAGAATATTCAGACTCACTGCGAGCAGCTTTAGGCGCACGGTCAGCCACAACATGCAATGGACAGCCCTTCTAAGAGAAGCTACTTCTCCATGGGACTAAGCTAAAATTCAGGTCCAGGCATCAACAACAGAAACGCCAGTAAGTATATTTGAGGGACCCCAGGCTTCTCTAGTATCAAACCCCCGTAGGCAATCGTTGATGTGTTACAACTGCGGCAAGATGGGACACTTTGCAAAAGATTGCCTAAGTCCTAGACAAACAGGCTCGGGAGGTGGGAGGAATAACTTTTATTACCCGAGATATGGACCGTCCCGTTCACTTCATCCAGTGGATAGCAGGCTGGACGCCATGGACTCACGTTTTGAAAGAATGTCATGTATGATGCAGACACGTATTGGGCCAAAAATTCGGCTCTCCGGCTTTCCGCGGGTGCAAGAATCGCGCACGTACTTGCATACCGCGGCTGCCGTTGTGCTTCGGGCACGCGTGGAATTCGGCTCCTGGGCCTCCTCCAGCTGCCGGCGCGGAGTGCTTGTGTATCCCAGGGGCGCAGTTAGTTCGAAGCGTCCCCTGGGATCACGTGGGCCATGGAGAGCCAATCGGACCAGTCAAATCTATGAATAGAGATCGGCCCCAAAACCTCACTAAAACTTAAAATAAATTAAAAAAAAATCAACAGATTTTTAAAAAAACTATAATTTACATAAATTAACTACTATAAACAAAAATTTTAATTTTTGAAAAAATTTATTACACTTTTTAACGGTGCTAAAAATAAACTTACCTTTATTTAAAGTATGTAAAAAAGATAAACCTGTTGAAAAAATGTTTAAATTGTACGTAATTCACCACTTACCTTGTTAAAAGCAGGCCTTGCGCCTCCTTTTTCCCCGCACAGCTTCTCCGTACTTACCCTTATGGAGAAACCTGAAAAAAAAACGAAGTTCGAGGTCTATGCGCTGCCTCGCCGGCGCACGCGTTCGATCTCTGAACCCCTTCCTTCAGGGGAACGGAAGTTCCGGTTTCCAGCGCATGCACAGTGCATGCGCGAAACCGACACTTTCGTTGAATCTGCGGGTGAGTACCCTGCGCGTACTCATCCGTGGAGACCCGAATTTCTGGCCCAATATTTCCCTCGAGGAATTCCCCGTAAAAATTACCGATCCATTGTACATGTGTATGACATACAGAATGGGCTACTTGGGAAATATACCCTAAGGGGAATGACAGCCATTATAGATTACAATCAGAATTGTTTATGGGTTGAGTCTAAACCGGGGGATGTAGTTCAAATCTCAGACGCTCGCTCGTTATTTGCTGTAAAGAAGCCTGAGCAGATAGCACTCTGACACATTCTCTGCCTGCTGTTAACTCTTTCGTGACCAAACATGCAGAAGCCTTTGCTAAATCTAAACACGACTTCGAAAGGATGGAAAGGGTGACGCGAATTAATGGGCCATCCCATCGCGCATGTAAACAATATCAGATTCGCCGAGAAAGTAATCCGTATTTGCGAACAGTCATTGCCTCATTGGAAGAACAAGGAGTACTGCGCAAATGTTAATTAAATAGCAATTCCACTGCATGGCCAGTTAGGATGCCGGATGAATCTTGGAGGTTTATTATTGATTACCGTGCCTTAAATAAAGCTTCCCCACGTCAAATCCCGACTGTTAGTCAAGCCCCTTCACTACTACAATCCATACCCCCCAAGGCCACTGTCTTCTCCATCTTAGACAGAGTGAGTGGTTTTTGGAGTATTCCAGTTGCTCAGGAGGACCAGTACAAATTTGCTTTCACGTTTGAAGGGCAGGGCTACACATTTACGTGACGACCGCAAGGGTTTCATATCTCGCCATCGATCTTTCATCAGTATACGGCACGAGCAGCTAAATACTTTTCTAAACCTTCAGCCCTTCTACAGGATGTTGATGATCTACTTTTGGCTACTGAAACAATGGAAGAAGACCTAGAACTCCTAGATGAGCTGATAGGATTAGTACAAAAGGCAGGGCTGAAAATAAATCCAAAAAAGGGTCAGCTGGCAAAAGATGAGGTTACCTTTCTGGGAGTAAAAATTTCAGCGACTGGCCTTAGTCCGGACCACAAGAAGATAGAGACTATTCAGCGACTCCCATTACCAGTTTCAAAGACTGCATTGCGATCCTTTTTAGGTTTGCTCGAATACCAGCGAAATTTTATTCCGTATTTTGCAGTCTTGGCTAAACATTTGTATGATCTTTTAAAGGGAGATACAACCCGTATGGGGTGTCCAACCTACTGCTGCGATTAGTGCTTTGAAACAAGCCACGACACAGGCAGCTGCTCTCATTACCCGGATCACGGTCAGCCCTTTCACCTTGAAGTAGGCTCCACCCCTACCAGACTAACTGCCGTTTTGAATCAGAAACAGGCAATCAGCGAGACACTACGCCCTATCGCGTATGCATCACGTCTACTACGAGGGGTGGAAAGTGCAATCTCAGCGTGTGAACGTCATCTATTTGCCACATTTTGGGCAGTCAATCATTTCACCTACATTACCAGACTGCAGAAAGTCATTCTGCATTCACCACAAACGCCCCTTAATCTGCTGTTAAAACCAAGTGAGACCAAGGTATCCTCTCAGCGAATAAGTAAATGGACACTCGAATTGTTACAGCGGGACCAGGACATTACGCCTAAACGAACCACGCTGTTACCCCTTATGTTCGCCTATGAGGGAAGCCCACACCGGTGTCCATTACCAGTGCTAGATATGGAACCAAATCCAGTAAAGGCTAACGCCATACCCGGAGATCGAAATGTGTACGTTGACTGGTCATCATACTATGTAGACGGCCATCCTAGAACTGGATGAGCCCTTATTGATATCGACGCTCACGATTGGTCAGAGGAATTTCAAGTTCCCTTCCACTCCTCCCAACAGGCAGAACTGATTGCTGCAATTCTAGCCGTACATTACACGACTATGGATGAATCAAATATCTGGTCCGACAGCAGTTACGTTTGTAACACAGTTATGGCTCTTCCCCTCTATAATACAAATGAGTTTTGCTCATCAGATGGTAAATCTTTATTACATTCTGGTCTCCTCCGTAAGCTATGGAAAGTGCTCCAGGAACGAGTCGCCCCTCTTCACGTGGGTAAGGTAGCAGCCCATCAGAAAGATTCATCCCCCCATTCCCGATGTAATCAAATGGCCGATCGCTTTGCTAAGGAGGTGGCGGAGAATGGAAAGTTACTACCTTGGTGGGTGATGAATGGTACTCAGACACCCGTAGTGGGGACGGAGCCTGAGACTAAAACCATTGATCTTTTGGCCCTACAGGATGCATATGCACAGGTAATAGCCTGACATCAACAGGGATGCCCGCTACTAGCACCCACCCTATGGGCAGACACCACTGTAATGCAACAAGGTGTAGATAAAACCCCTCCCCTACTAATGATCTGGAATAAAGAGGGAGATCTAGTAGTTTGTATTAATCCTCAGTTGAAGGAAGAAATTCTAGCTCTCTTTCATTCTCACCCGGCGGCGGGACATTACTCAGCGGCCTCTACACTACAAAAGTTATTACCTGTTTGCTGGTGGGCTGGAATGGAACAGTATGTGGAACAATATGTTAATCGCTGCCTGCCATACCGGCAGACAAACCCCCCTTCATGTTCAAATCGCGCTTTACTTCGGTCAGAACCCCCTCCTGAGGGACCATGGACACACTTACAGATTGACTTTATTGGTCCACTAACAAAATCCAAGGGAAACTATGAGTACGCACTTGTGATAATCGATCACTTCACCAAATGGATCGAGGCTTTTCCCACGAGAAATAACACAGCGCGCACCGCAGCTCGAATTCTCCTGAGTGAGGTGTTCTGCAGGTGGGGATTGCCATTACAAGTGGATAGCGATCAGGGTCCACACTTTACGGAGGCAGTTTACATAACTCTGCAAGAAATGTTACAGATAAAACATAAATTGTACATTGCGCACAATCAACAATCATCAGGGATTGCGGAGAGGGGAAATCGAACTTTTAAAGACAATGGCCCAGAAATTAAAGACGGAGCCTTCCTGCGGGGGTAAGGCTTCCCCGCAATATCTCACTGCGCGCCTGCCTTTTCCTTCCGAGCTCACACGAACTTTAGTTTCAAGGCTGCAGCTGTGCAGTGTGTGCGCATCCCACAGACGCAGTTAATTCGTGCGAGCTGTGGGATCACGTGATTAAGTTTGAGCCAATGGCAGCACACCATCTTTCATTCATAGTTTTGACAGCAAGGGCTGTCAAAGCTATGAATCAAAACCCCCCAAAAGAACAGCTAAACCTCAATTAAATTTAAAAAAAGAACCATCACATTAATAAAATAAGTATAGTTAAATAAATTAACCACTTTAAACAAAAAATTAAATTTTTGAAAAAATTTATAATCTTTTTAAAAGTTATAAAAATAAACTTACCTTTCTTTAAAGTCTCTAAAAAAGATAAACCTGTTGAAAAAAATTTAAAATAATACTTAATTAACTACTTACCTTGTTCAAAGAGGGTCTTACGCCTCCTTTCTTTATGTGCAAAATCTTCCATGCTTACCTGAGCGTTCAACGCACTAATTGCACTGCGTGCACGCAGCCTGTAGCGCGCACGCGGTTCACTTAGGAACCGCCCCCTTTTGAGTTCACCAAGTGCTGGTTTTCAGCACATGCGCAGTGCATGCAGAAAACCGGCAATTGGAGACAGAATACGCGAGAGTACACAGTGCGTACTCTCGCGGACTGGGAATAATTTTTGGGCCAATGTTGCAGAAGTTGTGTATAGAAAACCCCACTCAGTGGACTGACATGTTGCCTTTATGTCTAATGGCAATACGCTCTACCCCACACGGGACTACGAGGGTAAGTCCATATGAGGCTATGACTGGGAGACAAATGCAGATACCAGGACATGTAACATTGGGAAATAACACACCATTAAAACTACAACCATGTAGCCAAAAATGGTTACAAACCTCGATAGATCATATGGACAAGGTAAGCAAGCTGGTGGCCATTAACATAGGCAAATCGCGTGAACAAATCAAGCGATATTATGATAAGAGGGTACAACTATTTGAGTATGATGCTGGAGACCGAGTAATGTTACAACATTTCTCTCCGAAAAAAACACTCATTCGAGATAAAATGGAAGGGCCCTCATACTATAGTAGATAAATTAAATCCAGCTGTGTATCTACTGAATACCCCATATGGTCCGAAGGGAGAATCTAAACTGAAATGGTTCCATATCAATCAGATGAAAACTGTTCAGAATTAAAATGTAACATTTTGGTTTACCCACAGTTTAAAGATGTGGCTCTGTAGGCTGATACTGATAATTGGATGTGCAGTGAGCTCTCCGGAGGAAACACAAACTTTTGACTTTACCATTAACATCTGTACACTGGACGAAGGAGGCGAATGCGCCCTACTCCCCATCTATGGAATAGAACCTCGAATTGTTGGCGGACATAAACAATCAAAGAACTATAACGGATCATCCGAGACGTATTAGGGGGATGTTCCTGTTTGGATCAGAAATAGTACAACATATAATATAACAACACCATACATAACGGGTTGTGTACATTAAAAGAAAAGGTGTATAATTGGGAAATAAAAGAAGGATATGGTGTGTGTATCAGGTGTGGGATAAGGAACAGGAAAGGCCCACATGTGTGGAAATTCCTGAAGAAAAATAATGGAATCTGGGAACAGGTACAAGACGCAAATCGGGGACCAGTAGCTTCGGAAAGTAAGGGAAATATACAATTATGCTGGCCTCGGTGGTGGAAGAAACATACCGGCCAGTATTCTTGTGTTGGGTCGAATATTACCATGGGCTTTAAAAATCAGGATGATGATAGGCCTCCTATTCCCGAATATGATGTAAAGATTACCTCAGCAGGATATGAGATTCCCAGAGACGATATAGAGGTCACCGCGGCAGAACAGAAACCCTTTATGATGACTTTAAAAATTGGGGAAATTATAGGGATTTGAGAATAAATATAATAGCATAATAGAATTCGAAAATGCAAAAACTGGATGTGTAAGGGACGATGGGTATGTCTATAGTGTTAAGCTTACACCCGATGAGAAAGCAAGTCATTCAGAATCACGAGAAGGTCTACCCGAGGAATAATGACCCCAACTAACACCAGCACCTGGGAACGGTGTTGTAATTATACCCACCAGTTATCCTAAATTTAACAGAACTAATACTACCAAAGTGCTGCCCAAAACAGCACAACTAACTCAGAGAATGCTGCAGCAAGTTTTTAATCCGTACTGGGAAAAGGCGCCCTTACCTATAAGTGTAGAGAAAACAGAAGGGACCATCCGTCACGAGTTTAGAACCACCAAAGAGAGCAGCCAGGTAAAGAGTAGACCGAAAAGAGGATTGATAAACGCTGGACTCACAGGTTTCAACACAGTAACATCGGTAATTAACTCAATGGTTCTGCAGATTTACAAAAACAATGGAAGAAGTATTAATCAGGAAATAGTTGGGGCATGTAATAAGGGAAACAGCTATAATTATGGGGGATTTTAACTATCATATTAACTGGACAAATCAAATTGGGTAGGGCAGCCTTGAGGAAGAGTTTATTGAGTGTATTATGGATGGATTTCTTGAGCAGTATGTAACTGATCCTACAAGGGGACAAGCAACCTTGGACCTGGTCCTGTGTAATGAGTCAGGATTAATTAATAATATCCTAGTTAAGGATCCCCTTGGAATGAGTGACCATAACATGGTTGAATTCCATATCCAATTAGAGGGTGAGAAGGTTGGTTCTCAAAGAAGCGTACTGAGCTTCAATAAAGGAGACTATGATGGTATGAGAGCGGAATTGATTAAAGTGGACTGGGAAAATAGATTAAAGGGTAAGACGGTACATGAGCAGTGGTGTTCATTTAAGAAGTTATTTTACAACTTTCAAAATAAATATATTCCACTGAGGAAAAAAGGGTGTAAAAGAAATGACAGCCATCCGTGGCTAAGTAAAGAAATTAAGGATAGTATCCGACTAAAAACAAGGACATATAAGGTAGCCAAACTTAGTGGGAGGATAGAAGATTGGGAAGTGTTCAAAAGACAGCAAAAAATAACTAAATGATTGATTAAGAAAGGGAAGATAGATTATGAAAATAAATTAGCAAAAAATATAAAAACAGATAGCAAGAGTTTCTATAGTTATATAAAAAGAAAAAGGATGGCTAAGGCAAACGTAGGTACCTTAGAGGATGAGACCGGGAAATTAATGGTGGGAAACATGGAGATGGCAAAAATGCTGAACAAATATTTTGTTTCAGTCTTTACGGTAGAGGACAAGAAGAATATCCCAACACTGGACAAACAGGGGGCTCTAGGTTTGGAGGAGCTAAATACGATTAAAATCACGAAGGAATTGGTACTCAGTAAAATAATGGGACTCAAGGCGGATAAATCCACAGGACCTGATGGCTTACATCGTAGGGTCTTGAGGGAAGTGGCAGTAGGGATTGTGGATGCTTTGGTAATAATTTTCAAAAATTCCCTGGACTCAGCAAAGGTCCCGGCAGATTGGAAAACTGCTAATGTAACACCCTTATTTAAAAAGGGTAGTAGGCAGAAGGCTGGAAATTATAGACCAGTTAGCCTAATATCTGTGGTGGGTAAAATTTTGGAGTCTATTATTAAGGAGACAGTAACGGAACATTTAGATAAACATAATTTGCTTGAGTTCTTTGAGGACATAACGTACAGGGTGGATAAAGGGGAACCAGTGGACGTAGTGTATTTAGACTTCCAGAAGGCATTCGACAAGGTGCCACATAAAAGATTATTGCTCAAGATAAAAAATCACTGGATTGGGGGAAATATTCTGGCATGGGTGGAGGATTGGTTATCTAAAAGGAAGCAGAGAGTTGGGATAAATGGTTCATTTTTGGACTGGCAACCAGTAGCCAGTGGTGTTCCGCAGGGGTCGGTGCTGGGTCCCCAACTCTTTACAATCTATATTAACGATTTGGAGGAGGGGACCGAGTGTAACATATCAAAGTTTGCAGTTGATACAAAGATGGGAGGGAAAGTAGAAAGTGAGGAGAACATAAAAAACCTACAAGGGGATATAGACAGGCTGGGTGAGTGGGCGGAGATTTGGCAGATGCAATTCAATGTTGGAAAATGTGGGGTTATGCACTTTGGCAGGAAAATTCAGAGAGCAAGTTATTATCTTAATGGCGAGAAACTGGAAAGTACTGCAGTACAAAGGGATCTGGGGTTCCTAGTGCAAGAAAATCAAAAAGTTAGTTTGCAGGTGCAGCAGATGATCAAGAAGGCCAACGGAATGTTGGCTTTTATTGCTAGGGTGATAGATTATAAAAACAGGGAGGTATTGCTGCAGTTATATAAGATATTGGTGAGACCGCACCTGGAATACTGCGTACAGTTTTGTTGTCCATACTTAAGAAAAGACATACTTGCTCTCGAGGCAGTACAAAGAAGGTTCACTCGGTTAATCCCGGGGATGAGGGGGTGGACATATGAGGGGAGGTTGACTAGATTGGGACTCTACTCATTGGATTTCAGAAGAATGAGAGGCGATCTTATTGAAACATATAAGATTGTGAAGGGGCTTGATCGGGTGGATGCGGTAAGGATGTTCCCAAGGATGGGTGAAACTAGAACTAGGGGGCATAATCTTAGAATAAGGGGCTGCTCTTTGAAAACTGAGATGAGGAGAAACTTCTTCACTCAGAGGCTAGTAGGTCTGTGGAATTTGCTACCCAAGGAAGCTGTGGAAGCTACATCATCATTAAATAAATTCAAAACAGAAATAGACAGTTTCCTAGAGGTAAAGGGTATTAGGGGTTACGGGGAGCGGGCAGGAAATTGGACATGAGGCTGAGTTCGGATCGGTCAGGGCCCTGTGGGTGGCGGAGCGTGCCCAGGGGCTGAGTGGCCAGGTCCTGCTCCTACTTCTTGTGTTCTTTAGATTTGAGGTTAGGATCAGATCAGCCATGATCTTATTGAATGGCGGAGCAGGCTCGAGGGGCTGATTGGCCTACTCCTGCTCATATTTCTTATGTTCTTATGTTCTTATGTAATTACAAACGGTAAGGGAAACGTTGAAAGAGAAACTTAGTAGGGAAAACAACATAGTAAGTGAGGAGCTAAGGGAGGATCAGGTAATGACCATACACCTACGGGACATCATACATGAAATAGAGGATCGTGCCAAAACAATTAATGATCAGATTAGAGAAAACAGAAATGCTTCTGATCAAGAAGCCCATAATGATGTATGCATTATGTACGGGAATTGGCTAATTGAACAAACTAGGGAAAACCTTCAGACCATCAATCAGGGACGTCTCCCCACTTGGGTCACTAATAAACACTTATCAGGGCTATCCAATTATTACGATGATGCAGAACTATGTAAGATCAGGAGTTTGATTAGGATCCACCCTGTCAAACCCGAATGCCACGAGGTAGGGAGTCAAAGGTTGATGGGACTAATACTACAAATACCTAGTCTAATTAATCGAACTGGGCCCAACCCCTTATTTAGGATAGAAATATAGGAGTAGTACAAGGGAATACTATTACCCGATTTCTCATGGCACCACAATGGTTAGTACAATTAGGAAAACTAACATGGATTGAACCAAACCTCCAGAGATGCAATACAAATGAGGATGCCTTTGTCTATCCATACAGTTTATGGGAACATTCAAAGGATACCTGTGGATATGGTTGGAATGAAGAAAGGTTAAACTGTACCATGGAAGTTACAGGCCCCGCAGATGTAAGAATTGGAACAGCCTACTTACGAGAAGGGGGGTATTATTTTACCAATTTAAAGAACTCCTATAGTCATGGAACACGTGAATGTTCAATAACCCTAGGGACCTACTGAATGACCCCTACAAAGACTACGGTAATAGGACGAAGAATTCTCCTTGTTATAGCCTCAAATGGCCAAAACGTACTACAAGTAGTTGATGATTTAAAAATAAATCTAGAAGATTATGTCACAAGATTCGGATATGACATCTCTGAGTTACCTGAAGCATTAACCGAGCTAATAAGTCAAGTGAGCACCTCTCAACGCCATTATTATACGTTGGTGCAAGGAAGTAAAGATATAGCCGAGGAAATTCCAGACATCGAGATTCAGAGCCACTGGTGGGATAAAGGAACAAATATTGATATTTCTCCTTGGATTAGAATAATTTCACATGTACTGGTCGTAGCCCAACTCACAGTACTAATATGCTTACTACTATACACCTGCTACCTGAAACACCCGATGTGTAATACGCAATCACTTTTAAATATGATCACAGCCCAAAATAACTTAGAGTTACACAAACGAAAAGAAACTAATCCATATGTAAGAGTTTAGTTTTGCGGGGTCTGCAAATGCATCGCCCTCAAGATAGGGATTCGTAGGATATGGTGTATTTGTTTGATTTAGTGAAACATTTTTGTCTAACTATAATGGCCCAGAAATTGGATTTCGATGGTTGCCGCGGGGGTAAGGATCCCCCGCGATATCGCACTCCGCGCCTACCTTTATAGTTTTGGCCCACACGACCTTCAGTTCCTGGGCCTCTCCCTGGTGCCGGCGCGCAGTGTGTGCGTATCCCAGAGGCGCAGTTAGTTCGATGCTACCTCTGGGATCACGTGGGCCAGTTAGAGCCAATGGCAGCACACCATCTTTCATTCATAGTTTTGACAGGAAGAGCTGTCAAAACTATGAATACAACAAGCCCGCAAAAGAACAGCTAAACCTCAATTAAATTTAAAAAAAAGCCAGCACATTAATAAAATAACTATAGTTAAATAAAATAACCACTTTAAACAAAAATTAAAATTTTTGAAAAAATTTAATTTCTTTTTAAAGGTTATAAAAATAAACTTACCTTTCTTTAAAGTCTCTAAAAAGATAAACCTGTTGAAATTTTTTTAAATAATACTTCATTAACTACTTACCTTGTTAAAAGGGGGTCTTACGCCTGCTTTCTTTATGTGTAAAATCTTCAACACTTACCTGCGCGTTCAAACCTGAAAAAAAAACTAATTGCGCTGCGTGCGCACAACCTGTAGTGCGCACGCGGTTCACTTAGGGAGCGCCCCCTTCGCAATACCCGAAGTGCCGGTTTCCCGCGCATGCACAGTGCATGCAGGAAACCGGAACTTCGGGACCTAATACGCGAGAGTACACAGTGCGTAATCTCCCGTATTAGTTCTAATTTTCGGGCCAATATTTGAAATTGTATGTTAAAAGCCTAAAAGACTGTATAAAATGTCAAATTGCTGAGAGAAAAGCAGGATGGGAAATTATGCCAACCTGACTGAAACTCGCTCTGTTTTCAATTTCTGAAGTAACGGAATGTAATGCTAAGTTTATGGGGACTATCAGGGAGGTGGTATTCAGTAATGTGATAGAAAAGAGATAAGAGTTGGAGAAGAGGGAGATAAATAAGAGAAGCACCTATCAGTGATAACTATTATAAAATGGACAGTTTGTTTAGACAACCTCTTGGGAAATGGTCTTTGGAAAGAGAATATCTAAAGTTAAAAGGGCCCAAAGCGAGTCCGAGTAGGATGAACAATGTCGTAAAACATTTACCAGGTGTTTGATAGCTGTTACAGTCACGTAGGAAGAGGAAAAAAGGTGTATAAAGATACGGATTTTGAACATTGAAGGCAGCGCGAACCAGAGTTGAAGAAGCTTCAGTCGACAGAACACAGCAAGAAACCAGAGAAGCGATCTGCTGTCAAGCGAAAACAGCAAGAGAAGAAAGAGACCGCACCACAGTCACTCGGAAGGAACGCCGAGGCTCAAACGAACACGACTGTGACTATCTCCTTGTTAAGTATTACTTCTTTGTACTGGATGTTTAATGCTAATAAACCTGTTTTACTGATACACAATATACCTGGACCCTGAATGGTTTGTGTAGTCACGGACAAATTATTATAAGAGCTTTTGGAAGCTGCAGCTGAAAAGTGGCAGGTAACATTCGCGCCACAGAAGTGCCAGGCGAAGACTATCTAAAACAAGCGACAGTCTGATCACCTCCCCTTGATATTCAATGGCATTACCATCGCCGATTCCCCCACTCTCAACATCCTGGGGGCCACGAGTAACCAGAAACATAACTGGACCAGCCACATAAATATTGTGACAACATTAGCAGGTCAGAGGCTAGGTATTCTGCGGCGAGTGTCACATCTCCTGACTCCCCAAAACCTTTCCACTATCAACAAGGCACAAGTAAGGAGTGTGATGGAATACTCTCCACTTGCCTGGATGAGTGCAGCTCCAACAACACTCAAGAAGCCCGACACCATCCAAGACAAAGCAGCCCGCTTGATTGGCACCCCATCCACCACTTTAAACATTCACTCCCTCCACCACCGGGTTACCGTGGCTGCAGTGTGTACAATCTACAACTCGCCAAGGCTTCTTCGGCAGCACTTCCCAATCCCGCTACCTCTGCCACCTAGAAGGACTAGGGCCGCAGGCGCATGGGAAAACCACCACCTCCAAGTTCCCCTCCAATTCACAGACCATCCTGACTTAGATGAATATCGCCGATCCTTCATCGTTGCTGGGTCAAAATCCTGTAACTCCCTACCTAACAGCACTATGGGAGTACCATCACCACACATAGAAACATAGAAGATAGGAGCAGGAGTAGGCCATTCGGCCCCTCGAGCCTGTTCCGCCATTTAATGAGATCATGGCTGATCATCCAAATTCAATACTCTGCCCTGCTTTCTCCCCATATCCCTTGATCCCTTTAGCCTTAAGAAATATATCTATCTCTTTCTTGAATATATTTAATGAATTGGCCTCAACTGCCTTCTTTGGTAGAGAATTCCACAGGTTCCCCACACTCTGGGTGAAGAAATTCCTCCTCATCTCAGTCCAAAATGGCTTACCCCTTATCCTTAGACTGTGATCCCTGGTTCTGGACTCCCACGCCATTGCGAACATCCTTCCTCCATCTAGTCTGTCTAGTGCTGTTAGAATTTTATAAGTTTCAATGAGATCCCCTCTCATTCTTCTGAACTCTACCGAATATAAGCCTAATCGACCCAATCTCTCTTCATTCGTCATTCCTACCATCCCAGGTATCAGTCTGGTGAATCTTCGCTGCACTCCCTCCATGGCAAAAACATTCTTCCTCAGATAAGGCGAACAAAACTGCACACAATACTCAAGGTGTGGTCTCACCAAGGCCCTGTGCAACTGCCGGAAAACATCCTTGCTCCTCTATTCGATTCCTCTCGCTATGAAGGCCAACATACCATTTGCCTTCTTAACCACCTGCTGCACCTGCATGCTTACCTTAAGCGACTGGTGCACAAGGACACCCAGGTCCCGTTGCACTTCCCCTTTCCCCAATCTATTGCCGTTCAGATAATAATCTGCCTTCCTGTTTTTGATACCGATGTGGATAACCTTGCATTTATCCACATTATACTGCATTTGCCATGCGTCTGCCCAATCACCCAACCTGTCTAAATCATACTGGAGTTTTTCTGCATCCACCTCACAACACACGCGCCCACCCAGCTTTGTGTCGTCTGTAAACTTGGAGATATTACATCTAGTATACTCGTCTAGATCATTAATATATATTGTGAATAGCTGGGGTCCTAGCACCGTTCCCTGCGGTACCCCACTAGTCACTGCCTGCCACTCGGAAAAAGACCCGTTTATTCCAACTCTTTGCTTCCTGACTGCCAACCAGTTATCTATCCAAGCCAGTACCTCACCCCCAATCCAATGTGCATTAACTTTGCACGGCTAATCTCTTATACGGGACCTAATCGAAAGCCTTCTGAAAGTCCGAATACACCACATCCACTGGTTCTCACTTTTCTATTCTACTAGTTCTTGTGATCTGGAATGTGCTGCCTGAAAGGGCGGTGGAAGCAGATTCAATATTAACTTTCAAAACGTAATTTGATAAATAACTGATGGGGTTAAAAGTGCAGGGCGATGGGGAATGAGAAGGTGAGCGGGAATAACTGGATAGCTCTTTCAAAGATCTGCCACAGGCATGATGGGCTCAATGGACTCCTTCTGTGCTGTATGATTATATTATTCTAGGGACAGTCGGGAAATGCAAGCTTTCACTTTCCTTTTTTGTAAGATTTATAAAGCCACTGATTGCATCCCCTGAACCTGTGAGTGGCGGGGGACATGGTCCGGCGGGGGAAAGCTGGAAGTGGGGAATGAACTGGGAGCATGCCAGGTGACATTGAATTACTGACATTGAATTTAATCTGCCACACTCCCCATCTAATCAATATCCTATTGTGGTTCCCTTTGGTCTTCTATAGAATTCACTGGACCACCTATTTGGAATCATCTACAAATTTCCACAGCAGGCGCTCAATCCCTGGGTCCAGATCATAGATAGACTCAGTGAACAGATCCGAAACAAGCACTGAATGCTGAAGGCAGTCCTAATGCTTTTAAGAAGCACTCACAGGCAGCTTTAAACAAAAAGGCTGTACCTGCCCTACGAATGTTTGATGGGACAATTGATATCTGTATCCCAATGCCTTTCTCCCGTCCCAATTTTTTTCCCTCGAGTCCATCCAAGGGTGACAGACATGGACCTTTGACCATCAGACTCCTATGTGAGTGTGGTACAGTCTGTTAGTCCCACTTGTCAGTAGATGTAACGTATAAGATAGGACGGGCTGTTATGTCTCGGCGAAGAGGTCATGCCGGTAAGAGCTTGTTATGGAGAGGGACACGGAGAGGCTTAATTTGCTGTTCCACGTAAATCATTGCTGGGACTAAATAAAAATGATTAATTTAATCGGGTTTACAAACTGTGCTAAAAATGGACAGGCTAGATTTTAACACTGAGAATGCAGTGAAGACAGTCAATTATTCCCTTAAATATGAACTTCTTTACAAGTTAAAAGGACTGAAGTTTGTTATTTTGAAGTAATGCGCATGTAGAAGGCATTTTGTGTAGAGTATGCAATTCTAGCTTTTATTTCAAACGTTAGACATAAAACTGGATTGCTTCTGAGAGTTCTTCTGATCCAGTGTTTAATTTTTATCTCTTTATTCACCAGTTTTTATTAATCTGAAATAAAATTGATTGTGCAGCCACAACAGAGAGCAGGACAGTGCTGCGGGACCCTGTCCAGTTCAGGAACACGGGAGAAGGGTTAACATTTCATCCTGATTTACTACAGATTTCAGCAGGTCACTGGGGAAAGTTACACATTGTACAGAGCAGCTGGGAAAAGTCCTGCAGTAAGTGATGGGCAGGGTCAGTTACACAAGACTGAGTGACAGTATTGTGCAGCTTGCAGGCATCACCCCTAGAATTAACGCTAAATGTGTATTACCCCGGAACTGGCATTAATGGCTCGCCTGCTTCATCTGCTGATTTTCTGATAGACCAGGCTCATTATAAGGTGTTCCTTTGTATAAAGAATAATTATACAAGAGTTAATTATAATTAAATACATTTGTGTTTTGGGCACTCTGTGTTAAACTCACTCTCTGACTCTACCTCCATCTCTCCTTTTACCTCTGCCTGCCTCTTGTTGTCTCTGTCCCTCTGTGTATATTTCTCTTCCTCGGTCTCCTTTCTGTGTGTTTTTCTGTCTTGTTATTTCCACGTCTGTTACTTTCTGCCTCTCTATTGCTGTCTCTATCTTTTCCCATCTGTAACTCTTCCGTTTTTTCTGCCAGCCTCTCTCTCTCTCTCTCTCTCTCCTACTGTCTGTCTGCCTCTGGTTGTCTCTGCCGCCTTTTGCTCCTCTCTCCATCAGCCACACTCTCCATCTCACTCAACGTCTGCGATACTGATTTCTCTTTCTACTTCTGTCAGCCTTTGTTTCTTTCTGAGCCTCAGTTTCTCTGCATTTATCCTTTTCTCTTATTGTCACTTTCTGTTTATTTCTATTTACATTTATATCTCTGTCTTTCTCTATCATAGTGTTGGACTATCATTCAGTTCCTGTTTTTGTATTTCTCATTCACTATATTAGTAAAGTTGTCTCCATTCCTTTATCCCTTTGTTACATCTGTCTCTCTCTGTTTGTCATTCCCTGACTTTCTCTCTGCCTTCTCTCTCTAATGTTCTAAATTTTTTATCTTTGTCTTCCCGGACTCTTTCTTTCGATTAAACAATTAATAATAAACTTTAGTTCCAGTGTGTACAGACTGTATAGATTTATTAATATTTTTAGACATTATGGGAATATTATGTTTTATACATAAGAAAACAAAGGTAACATGATAATTATGAAATATAAGCAGACAATGCTGCAAACACTCAGCAGTTCAGGCAGCATCTCTGGAGAGGGAAACAAAGTTAACGTTTCAGGTCGATGAACTATCATCAGAGATGGAAGGAGTAACAGATTTTAAGCAAGTGTAGGGGCAGTGAAAGGGGGGATGGGAGGGAAGAACAAAAGGGAAGATCTGATAGGGTGGACGGCAGGAGACATTGAATGACAAAAGTGATGATGGTGCGAGGCAAAATGGAGATGGTAATGGGACGAGCAAAGAAACAAAATATGGGTCTAGAAGTGGTGTAAATGGGAATGGCAGAATCATCAGCAGCTGCTGTCGAAAAAATAGGGGCAGAGGTTATGATCTAAAATTGTTGAACCGGATGTTGAGTCCAGAAGGCTGTAAAGTGCCAAATCGAAAGACGAGGTGCTGTTCCTCGAGGTTAAGTTGAGCTTCAGTGTAGGAGGCCGAGGACTGAGAGGTCAGAGTAGGAAAGCGAATTAAATTGACAGGCGACCGGAAGCTCAGTTTCAACTTGTGGACTGAACGAAGGTGTTCTGCAAAGCAATCACCCAATCTGCGTTTGTATTACATAGAAACATAGAAGATAAGAGCAGGAGTAGACCATTCGTCTCCTCGAGACTGCTCCGCCATTCAATGCGATCATGGCTGATCATCCAAACTCAGTACCCTGTCCCTGATTTCTCCCCATATCCCTTGATCCCTTTAGCCTTAAGAAACATATCAAACTTCTTCTTGAATATATTTAATGAATTGGTCTCAACTGCCTGCTGTGGTAGAGAATTCCACAGGTTCAACACTCTCTGGATGAAGAAATTCCTCCTGGTCTCATTCCTAAACGGCTAGCCCTTATCCTCAGACTGTGACCTCTGGTTCTGGACTCCCCCCGCCATCAGGAACAGCTTTCCTGCATCTAGTCTGTCTAGTACTGTTAGAATTTTATAAGTTTCAATGAGATCCCATCTCATTCTTCTAAACTCTGGCGAATATAAGCCTAATCGACCCAATCTCTCTTCATACGTCATTCCTGCCATTCCAGGTATCAGTCTGGTGAATCTTCGCTGCACTCCCTCCATGGCAAGAACATCCTTCCTCAGATAAGGCGACCAAAACTGCACACAATACTCAAGGTATGGTCTCACCAAGGCACTTTACAACTGCAGCAAGACATTCCTGCACCTGTACTCGAATCCTCTCACTATGAAGGCCAGCATACCATTCGCCTTCTTAACCGCCTACTGCACCTGCATGCTTACCTAGGGGGACTGGTGCACAAGGACACCCAGGTCTCGTTGCACTTCCCCTTTTCCCAATCTATTGCCGTTCAGATAATAATCTGCCTTCCTTTTTTTGACACCAGATGGATAACCTCGCATTTATTCACATTATGCTGCATCTGCCATGCATCTGCCCAATCAGTCAACCTGTCCAAATCATACTGGAGTTTCTCTGCATCCTCCTCACAGCACACACGCACACCCAGCTTTGTGTCGCCTGCAAACTTGAAGATATTACATCTCGTTCCCTCATCTAGATCATTAATATATATTGTGAATAACTGGGGTCCTAGCACCGATCCCTGCGGTACCCCACTAGTCACTGCCTGCCACTTGGAAAAAGACCCGTTTATTCCAACTCTTTGCTTCCTGTCTGCCAAACAGTTTTCTATCCAAGTCAGTACCTCACCCCCAATCCCATGTGCTTTAACTTTGCACGCTAATCTCTTATGCGGCACCTTATCGAAAGCCTTCTGAAAGTCCAAATACACCACATCATCTGGTTCTCCCTTATCTATTCTACCAGTTACATCCGCAAAAAATTCCAGTACATTAGTCAAGCATTATATACCTTTTGTAAATCCATGTTGACTTTGTCCGATCCTGTCACTGTTTTCCCAGTGCTCTGCTATTACACTTTTTATAATGGACTCTAGCATTTTCCCCACTACGGATGTCAGGCTTACCGGTCTATAATTCCCCGTTTTCTCTCTACCACCTTTTTTTTAATAGTGTGTTTGCAATAGCTACCCTCCAATCCATAGGAACGTTTCGAGAGTCTATAGAATTTTGGAAGATGTCCAACAATGCATCTACTATTTCTAGAGCCACTTCCTTAATTACCCTGGGATGAAGATTATCAGGCCCTGGGGAATTATCGGCCTTCAATATCGTCAATTTCCCTAACACCATTTCCCTACAAATACTGATTTCATTCAATTCCTCCCTCCCATTAGACCCTATGTTCCCCAACATCTATGGGAGTTTATTTGTGTTCTCCTTTCTGAAGACAGAACCAAAGTATGTATTTAATTGTTCTGCCATTTCTTTGTTCCCTATTATAAATTCCCCTGATTCTGACTGCAAGGGCCCTACGCTTGACTTCAACAATCTTTTTCTCTTCACATATCTATAGAAGCTTTTACAGTCAGTTTTTATGTTCCTTGCAAGCTTACTCTCATACTCCATTTTCCCGCTCTTAATTAATCCCTTTGTCCACCTTTGCTGAATCCTGAACTGCTCCCAATTCTCAGGTTTGCTGCTTTTTCTGGCCAATTTATAGCCCCTCTCCTTGGATCTTATGCTATCCCTAATTTCCCTTGTTAGCCACGCTTGAGTCACCTTTTTTGTTTTATTTTCATGCCAAACAGTGATGAACAAATTCTGTAGTTCATCCATGCGATCTTTAAATGTTTGCCATTGCCTATCCACCGTCAACTCTTTAAGTAACATTCCCCAATCCATCCTAGCCAACTCGCGCCTCATACCATCGTAGTTTCCTTTATTTAAGTTCAGTACCCTAGGGCTGGATTTTGAATGACCCGTGGAGTCGGGTTTAGAGGCGTGTGGGGGGTTAAAGTAGCAGATGCGGGGGTCCCGACCCCATCCCGACTTCAACACGCCTCCACGCAATTTTGACTAAATGGGTCGCGGTGTTCCCGTCTCCGTCCCACCTCCAAGAGGCGCGAGAGGCCATTAACACTCTTAAATATCCCTAAATTGGCTCTGTAATGCCATTTTGAAACGTTTAACTAGTTTAACCCTTTTCCGACATGAAGTACGCCTGATGTGAAACACACCAGTGAAACCTGGCGGGAGCACAACTGGATGGCTATCTATCAGCTGCAGATCCACTATTACAATGGAGATGTGATGAAGGTAGTAGTTGTAGTAAGTCTGAAAGTCGCCTTTGATGCTGCTGCATTGAATATCTTCAGAAACTGGCTGGCCTTTACTTTGAGAGGACCTGGATGCAAGAAAAATTCTCTCTCTCTCTCTCTCTCTCTCTGTCCTTAGAGCTGCTGCTCATTTTGCATCCAGGTCCTCTCACACCAAAAGTAAGGCAATCTCTGAGACCAGGCAGGCAGTCTCTGACCTGCAATGATGACAACCTCAGAGGAGACTTTCAGACTGAAACCACTAATTGGTTCATGGGTTCCCACATGCTGGAACTCAATTACCCAATTAAGTGAAAATTGCATCATTCATCCACATTAATCTGGAGTGGGGGGCGGGGGGCAACACGAAATGTGGGTAACACGACCCCAATCCGACCCTAAGACAAAATCCAGCCCCAATCACTGAGTCAACAACTACTTCACTCTCCATCTTAATGAAGAATTCCAACATATTATGATCGCTCCTCCCCAAGGGGCCTCGCACAACAAGATTGCTAATTAATGCTCTCTCATTTTATAATACCCAGTCTAAGATGGCCTGATCTCTTGTTGGTTTCTCGACATATTCGTCCAGGAAACCATCCCGTATACACTCTAGGAATTCCTCTTCCACAGTATTGCTACTGATTTGGTTAGCCCAATCTATATGTAGATTAAAGTCACCCATGATAACTGCTGTGCCCTTAATGCACGCATCTCTAATTTCCCGTTTAATGCCATCCCCAATTTCAGCATTATTGTTTGGGGGTCTATATACAACTCCCACTAATGTTTTCAGCCCCTTCGTATTGCTCAGCTCTACCCATACAGATTCCACATCATCACAGCTAATATCGTTCCTTACTATTTCGTTAATCTCCTCTTTAACCAGCAATGCTACCCCACCTCATTTTCCTTTTTGCCTGTCCTTACAGAATATGGAATACCCCTGGATGTTGAATTCCCAGCCTTGGTCACCCTGGAGCCATGTCTCCGTAATCCCAAATATATCATATCCAGTTACGTCTATTTGCACAGCTAATTCATCCTCCTTATTACGAATGCCTTCAGGCTTGTTTCTTTAACACTCTAAGAACTTGTGGAATTATTGTTTACTGTGGCCATGTTTGATTTACACACTTGATTTCTCTGCCTTCCACTTTTGCTTTTCACCTTCCTGTCTTTTACTTCTATCCTTGCTTCTTTTTCCTCTGACTCTCTTCACAGGTTCCGAAACCCCTGCCATTTAAGTTTAAACCCTCCCCAACAGCACTAGCAAGCACTCCCCCTAGGACATCGGTCCCGGTCCTGCCCAGGTGCAAACCGTTCAGTTTGTACTGGTCCCACCTCCCCCAGAACCGGTTCCATTGTCTCAGGAATTTGAATCTCTCCCCTTTGCACCATTCTTCTAGCCACGTATTATTCTGAAATATCCTTCTATTTGTACTCTGACTAGTACGTGGCACTGGTAGCAATCCTGAGATTACTACCTTTGAGGTCCAATCTTTAAATTTACCTCCTAACTCTCTATATTCAGCTTTTAGGACCTCATCCCGTGTTTTACCTATGTCGTCGGTACCTATATGCAACACTGCAACTGGCTGTTCAACTTCCCCCTCCAGATTACCTTGCAGTCGCTCCGAGACATCCTTGACCCTTGCACCAGGGAGGCAACACACCATCCTGGAGTCTCGTTTGCGGCCGCAGAAACGCCTATCTATTCCCCTTACAATAGAATCCCCTATCACTATAGCTCTCCCACTCTTTTTCCTCCCGTCCTGTGCAGCAGTTGGTTGCTGCTGCCTTCCTCCGAAAAGCCATCCTCCTCAACAATATCCAAAGCGGAATATCTGTTTGAGAGGGGGATGGCCACAGGGGACCCCTGCACTACCTGCCTGCGCCTGCTACTCTGCCTGGCGGTCCCCCATTCCCTTGCTGACTGTGCAGCCTTTACCTGCGGCGTGACCAACTCATTAAACGTTCTATCCACGAGCTCTCAGCATTGCGAATGCTCCAGTATGTATCTATCCGCAGCTCCAAAGCCGCAATGCGGTCTGCCGGTAGCTGCAGCTGGATACACTTCCCGCACACATGGTTGTCAGGGACACAGGAAGTGTCCCTGATTTCCCACATAGTGCAGGAGGAGCATGCCACGGGGCCGAGCTCTGCTGACATGAATTACCCTTTAACTAATTTAAATTAAATTAATCAAATCAAGAACACAAATTACACTACAATTAAATGAATAGTCGAGGGCCCTTGTTTATCAGCACTCCCCGCTACACAACAGAGACTTTAACAACTAAAACCTCAAAATTAAGACCTTCTAAACTTTATAAATATTAACCTTAACTTTCAAACTATAGAGTAGTATAAATACTCACCTGGCCGTACTCACCCAATCAGCTGCTTCCTCTTGCCCGCGTCACTTTTTGAATCGTGACGTGCCTCTGGAACGCCGCCGCCGGTCTGTGAGATTGGTAAGCCTCTGTAAAAAAGCCTGCGAAAGTGTGTTTAAATAATCACTGAACCGTCGCTCTCCTCACTCCCGACACCGGCCTCTGCAAAGAAAGCCCGCAAAAGTGAGTTCAGATGCTCACTGAACCATCGCTCTCTCCGCTCCCGACACCGGCCCATAGTAATGCATTGGAAATGAACCTGTAACATTCATTTGTTCAGACACATCACACAGTTATATTCATTAACACATTAGCGACATAACAGGCTCCAGACTTCAGAGGTATTTCTTTGTATAAAGTGTATTGCGATGTGTAGATGTAAAAGAAGCTGTATAAATGCATCTTAAAGAAAACATTGGCCCAAAAATTCGGCCGAATACGGGAGAGTACCCGCTGCGTACTCAGCCGTATTCGTTCCCGAAGTGCCGGATTCCTGCATGCACTGCGCATGCGCGGGAAACCGGCACTTCCGGTATGACGAAGGGGGCGGTTCCGAAGTGAACCGCGTGTGCGCTAGAGGCTGCACGCATGCAGCACACTTAGGATTTTTTTCAGGTTTCAACGCGAGGGTAAGTATGGTAGATTCTACACAAGTAAAAAGGAGGCGTAAGACCCCCTTTGAACAAGGTAAGTAGTTAATTAAATATAATTTTAATTTTTTTTCAACAGGTTTATCTTTTTTAGAGACTTTAAAGAAAGGTAAGTTTATTTTTGTAACTTTTAAAAAGAATTTAAATTTTTTCAAAAATTTAAATTTTTGTTTAAAGTGTTTAATTTATTTAACTATAGTTATTTCATTAATGTGATTTTTTTTTATTTATTTGAGGTTTAGCTGTTCTTTAAGTGCCGATTTCAATTCACAGATTTGACAGGTCTCCTGTCAAATCTATGAATGAAAGATGGTCTGCTGCCATTGGCTCTCCATGGCCCACGTGATCCCAGGGATCGCATAGCACGAACTGCGCCCCTGAGACACGCAAGCTCTGCGCATCGGCACTAGGGAGAGGCCGAGGACCCGAAGTTCCTTTGGGCCCGAAACACAACGGCAGGCGCAGTAGGTAAGAGCACGCGCGATCCTTACCCCCGCGGCAAGCCGGCCACCCGAATTTCTAGGCCATTGTATTGTGCACCAAAAGTTTTCAACCTCTTACTGGGTTTCGCTGTGTATATGTTCCCGTCTTTCATAAAACAACAACTTACATTTATGTAGCGCATTTAACACAGCAAAACGTCCATAAGGCGCTTAACAAGAGTGATATCAATAAAATCACTTTTGACACCGAGCCACAGGCGCAGATATCTGGACAGATGACCAAAAGCTTGGTTACGGACGTATGTTTGAAGGAGCATCTTAAAGGAGGAGAGAGAGGTAGAGAGACTGAAAGGTTTAGGGAGGTAATTCCAGAGCTTAGCGCCCAGGCAGCTGAAGGCACGCCGCCAATTGTGGATCACTTCCCTCTCCCTCTATATAACTTTATCTGTGCCCCTCAGTTACTTTCTCCATCTGTCTACCCCTCTCAACTCTCTCTCTCCCTCGCTTTCTACTAGCTGATTTATTGATTTTCGGTACCTGTTCTTAATACTTACATATTCTCGTCCCCCGGAATATTTTCTTTCTTTCCTTCTTTCCTTCATTCTCGCTGTTCATTTGTTCTTTAATTCTATCCAGTTCTTCCTTTCTATTCATTTTTGCTTCATGACTGTCTCTGCCTGATTCCCCCTCTACATGTTTCAATCTCTGCTTCTTTGTGTTTCTATTCGGTTTTCACGTTTGTGTGCCTCTTCACCTTCTAATTTCTATCGTTACTCTCTGCTCCTTTTCGCTATTGAGCTACTGTCTCCGATTTTTTGCATTACTCTCTCTCTGACTTCCTATATTTCCAGTCTCTTATCTCTTCCAGAATTATTCTGTCTCTCTCTCTGATTGCTGTCGCGTGCTCCATCTTTACCCCTTTCTGTCTGCACCTTGCCGTGTGTCTGTCTCTCTCTGTTTGTATCATTCTTTCCTTGCCTCACTCTTTCTCGATTCTCTCTCTCATTTTCACTTCCCAAGAGCAGCTGTAGTGAGTGCTACCGGCAGAGGTTCTACACCTTGAGTTACAAAGGATTAATTGCCCCCTCTCTCTCTCTGTTTGTCTATATTTCTCCTTGTTTTGTTTCGATCGAACGCTCCGTTTTCGCTGTTTATCGTAGTTCTGTATCTCTCTATATCTTTATTTTTCTACTCTGTGTTTGTCTATCTCTCTGTTTCACGCTATTCTGCCTCTCTCCTCTTCTCTCTATCTCCCTTTTTGTGTTTCCATCCCTTTTTTTCGATCTCCCTCTGTTAATTTTTCTTCCTGTGCCTGAGTTTCTCTCTCTGCTCCTGTTTCCATCTCGCTTTTTGAAAATTGCCCTTTTTCTCTGTCTCTCTATCTGTTGCTTTATCTGATTCCAACTCTCACCATTATTTTTATTTCCTGCTTCTCCACCTCTCTGTTACTCGCTGTGTGTTTCCCTCTCCATCTATCTATGTGTCCATAATTTCTCTCTATCTATTATTTTATCATCTCTCCTTACATCTGCCTACCTTTCAATTTATGTTCCTACATTATCAGCGGTGGCTCAGTTGGTAGCACCCTCGAATCTGAGTCAGACGGTTGTGTGTTCATTGTCCCACTCCAGAGACTTGAGTTCAGAAATCCAGGCTGAAACTCCAGTAGAGTGCTGAGGGAGCGCTTCACTGTCGGAAGTGCCGACTTTCGGATGAGATGTCAAACCGAGGACCCGTCTTCTCTCTCAGTTGCACCCAAAAGATTCGATGACACTCTTTCTAAGAAGTGCAGGGAAGTTATCCCCGGTGTCCTGGCAAGTATTTTTCCCTCACTCAACACTCTGTTCATTATCAAATTGCTGTTTGTGGAAGCTTGCTTTGCGCAAATTGATTGCCTTGCATCCTACATTACAACAGTGACTACACTTCAAAAAGTACTTCATTGGCTGTAAAGCGCTTTGGGACACCAGGTGGTCGTGAAAGGCGCTATATAAATGCAAGACGATCTAGCTTTCTATCAATCTGTGTCATTCTGTCAGAGGGCCAGCAGCAGCTACTTTGATTGGCAGCTTCTTCAGTTGAAGTCCTGCTGAGCTCTTTAGCGCCGCCCTTTGGTAAAACAATCCATTTGTCGTCTGCAAAGGAGACCCGCCTCAGTCGGACGGATATTTAATAAAATATTGCATCCAAATCAGTTTTCAGATCCTCTCAGGGCTCGGTGCTGCGAATGTAAAAAGTACTGTCCTTCCAGTGGGGAGTGCAGGAGATAGAGGGTGAAATGGGATGTAGTTCTTGTGCCTCAAACCCTCCAGCTCTTTCTATGATTTAACTAATTTAACAATTAGATTGAGTGGGTATTTCATCGCGGTCTTCAGCTCCTCTCTGAATTTAGTCTGGGTCACTAAGTAAATACACGTGTTAGTGCAGGAACTGAGAACCTGAAGCATTCCTGCTGTTTGTCCTGTGATATGAAGAGGGTCAGTGACGGAGGAAGGATAACTCTTAGTAATTCGCTGAAAGATGTAAAATACAACCTGTCTCGCCCAGAACAATATAAAACTGACGGTTATACTGAAGAGTAAAACGATGGATTTCTTTCGGTTCTCCATCTATGCGTCCTTGTGATCCTCTCCATCGTTGCGGCCCCGGAGTCCCCTGCGGACTCTACTGGACACTAAAATACGTCTGACCGTCAGAGAATTGAGCAGCAAAATCAGAAAGAACGGGGTATAAGGGGTTAAAATGCGGTGAAACAAGTCAAATGCGGCCCAAGCGGGGGAAGTCAAGAAGCTCGGTTTAGTGACACAATACCAGGGCACATTATCAATTATTTAGTAAGGTTCAGGTATAAAGAACCAGGGGACAGACTCTAAACAGCCCAGCACACTCACTGTTCCGATAACCACAGCCGCCGTTTTCTCGGTGCAATATCTTGCTTTCAGATTCTCACAACAAATGGCCACAAATCGATCAAAGGTGAAAGCGACGGACTTGTTCGGTGATTGGGCAGATGCATGGCAGATGCAGTATAATGTGGGTAAATGCGAGGTTATAGACTTCGGTGGCAAAAACAGGAACACAGATTATTAACTGAACGGCAATAGATTGGGAAAAGGGGAAGTGCAACGAGACCATGGTGTCCTTGCGCAGCATTCGCTGAAGGTAAGCATGCAGGTGCAGCAGGCGGTTAAGAAGGCAAATAGTATGTTGGCCTTCATAGCGAGAGGATTCGAGTACAGGTGCAAGAATGTCTTGCTGCAGTTGTACAGCGCCTTGGTCAGACTACAGCTTGAGTATTGTGTGAAGTTTTGGTCAACTTATCTGACGAAGGATGTTCTTGCCATGTAGAGAGTACAGCGAAGATTCACAAGGCTGATACCTGGGATGGCAGGAATGACGTATGAGGAGAGTTTAGGTCGATTAGGCTTATATTCGCTGGAGTTTAGAAGAATGAGAGGGGATCTCATTGAAACTTTTAAAATTCTAACTGGGCTAGACAGACTAGATGCTTGAAGGATGTTTCCCATGGCGGGGGTGTCCAGAACCAGGGGTCACAGTCTAAGGATAAGTGTTAAGCCATTTAGGACTGAGATGAGGCGGAATTTCTTCACCCAGAGAGTGCTGAACCTGTGGAATTCTCTTTCACAGAAGGCAGTTGAGGCCAATTCATTAAATATATTCAAGAAGGAGTTAGATATATTTCTTAAGGCTAAAGGGATCAAGGAATATGGGGAGAAAACAGTGACAGGGTACTGAATTTGGATGATCAGCCATGATCTCATTAAATGCGGAGCAGGCTCGTGGGGCCAAATGGCCTACTCCTGCTCCTATCTTCGATGTTTCTATGAACCAGACATAAACCATCGTTGTAGCAAAAATCAGGAAGAGTGTGAGAGTATACAGCGGAGTAATGTTCAGGAATGAATCTGGGAAATATATCAGGTAGACGACCTCAATATGGGATCAGTCATGACGACCAGGAGATCGGCTGCTGCCATTCCCACCAGGTAGCGAGTGATGCATTTGGAGAGACCGCACTTTCCTCGGGACAGGATCACAATCGCCACCAAGTTAACTGTAAGAGAGAAAAAGGGAAGCTGAGAAATTAGTGATCAGACCTGGAGCCAAGTCAACAGTTTGACAGCATCTGGGCTGAAATTTCCAGCTTTGTTGCTGCATCGAACGGTGGTAACTGATTCCTGGACCTGGGCAGCGCTTTCGGGCAGAGAAATGTTTGCAACACATTTATGGAGAATGAATTGGGAGTTCGATACAGACAGTGAATAAAGTGAGCACCGGATGCACTGGAAGGGCGGAGTGACGGCGCAGTGCCGGTGTGGAAGGGAGCAGGGCTTTGGGGAGTCAGAATCCAATGTAATAAAACCGGATTTGGGCTCCAGAGTGAAGGCAGGCGGGGTTTGGGTACAGACGTGATGTGAAGGTGGTTTTTGCTCTGGGTTAAGAGAGCCGACAGGGGCTGGCACTTAACGGGAGGAGGCAGCTGGAGGTCGGGCCAGTGAGTGAGATTTGGAGTGGGAGAAGAAAAAGGAAATATGGCAGCTGGAGGAGAGTCAGGAGCTGATAGAGTTAGATGAGTAAAGACGGGAGGAGGCTCGAGTCGAGCATAAATGCCAGCATGAACTGGTTGGGCCGAATGGCATTTTTCTGTGCCGTATATCTTATGGCTTCCTTTGTAATCTCTCTCTCTCTCTCTCGAACACTCTCTCTCTTTCCTCACCCCTCCCTCTAGTTTTACTTCTCAGACTCTTTCTCGATCGCTCCTCTCTAGCTCTCCCGCGAGTCTCCAATGTCTTCCTCAATGGCTTTTTTTCATTTAATCCTAACATGCTGCGCCTGCTTTCTGTTCACTATCCCCGTGTTCAATGATTGCATTTTGAGAGTCATTGTGTTCAATGCTGACGTCTCTGTGAATAGTTTATTGTTCCTACAGATCACACAAGTCTCCACCTGTTCACCTACATTGATTTGCATTGCATACAATAAGCAGAATCGAATGTCTCTGCCAGACAGTCCTTACAATGTATGAAGTCCCTTCTCCTGTAATTATAAAGTGCAGCGTTAGATGGCGGGGTTGCTAAATTAACAAAACAGCAACCTCACCGCTGCTACTACAATCTCCAGATCAATAGAAGGGCTGCTAATTCCCACAGATACATTGCAGATTGAAACAACATCACCTCAAAACATTACATTTTACACTGAAGTCCAGTGACAGTCAGTGAATCCATCCACACTGAAGGAGAAGGAGATGTGAAGGTGTCAGCGGCAAACTCAGTTCAGTCGTCAGACCTCTGATGGGGGTCAGGAACACACACAGTGAAATAATATTTCAAAACAGTGATAACCAACACACACATTGAAATTCCAGTTAAACTGAACCATGTTACTGGGGAGGGAGGACATTGCGCTGCCTCCTTGTAACACTGAAACCGTGAGCTCTCTCATTATCAATCACTGAAATCACATTTATGAAAAAATATTCCAGGACAGGTTAATCCCAAAACCTAAACTGTTAACAGCTCCTGATGGTCTGATACCTGCTTTTCGCCCAGACTATTGATTAACCTGATTCCAATACATTCAGTACAGGGAATGATCCAGTAACAATGCCAGGGTTGGATACACAACGATCATTACAGATATAATGAAACTCCGACAAGACCACAAGAGCAGAGACTGAAGACATCCCCTCATTCAACTGCTGGAACAGAACAGGCGGCAGTGGAAAACATGCAGGGAGAAAAACATTACCATGAACAGCAGCACAGTTAACACCGATTTACAGCATTGACAGCTGAGATAACGGCTTACCAGGAACTCCAGCGGCTGAAATCACAGGATAGAAAATTAATTGTATCTGAAGCATTACTGGATATTCCATTTCTGTGAGAAGCAGCGACTTCTGCTGGAGTGGAACCCACAGCTCCGGCAGGCTCTCTGAGCTGATTCATTTCAATGAGCCCTGATTTATAAAGGGGTTAATCTCCACTGACACCGTTATGCCCCTGATCATTGATATTAGTTACAGGCACTAGATCAATCACATTACATCAGGACCATTGAGTCCGAAGTGAACAATATGGTGCATACAACACAATCATCTCAATGAGTACATCTTAATCAGCCCTCTTTCGGGAATAAGGCTGAAAGATCTCCCCATACAGGACTCATCCAGCAATAATGAGCGGCTTCATTTACAGCTTTCATGTAAATGTATTGACCAAGTTTCCTGCTATCAAACGATTTATAAATGTTAGCTATTTCTCTGCAGTGTACACAGAATCCAGGGAAACAAGCAGACACGTTTGACTCTGTCCCTGTAGTTACCCAATGCAATAATGATGCTTCGGTCCCTGGCACAGGGACAGTTAAAGGCCATTTTCAGGATTGCAGCCTAGAAATTACTGTGGGCGATATTAGTGGACGGACACGGAAAGTGACCCATTTAAAGTCCTCTCTCTACTTTTTTACTGCAGATGTTTAGCTGTTTATTCTACATGGTATAGCAAGTCGAGCAAAATTAGAACTGTTCCACCTCATGACACGTTTCCTCCAGCTCACTCTTGGCCGGCCACCCAACCTCCACCTTCCATCAATGTCAACCGAACCAGCACTCTGCCGCACATCTCCAACCTACCAAAGTCCCGCTCGCCCTCACTGAGCCGCATTGACTCTCAATCCCCCCAAAGCATTAAGTTTAAATTCTGATGCTTGAGTTTAAAACCCTCCATGGCCTCATCCCTCGCCATCTCCACCCTCTCCTCCAAACCTGCAGCCAACACACCCGTGTTCTCTTCACACCTCTGAAACTGGCCTATTTCGCTGGGACTGTCCTCTCTTGGTCCCAATCTTACCGATGTTATGGAAACCAGAGCATCTTAAGCAATGGATTCTCTTCTCACTCCAGCACCGTTCACTCTCCAGTCTATGAACTTTCCAATCTTGCCCCTTTCCTCGCCCTCATCCTCATGTACATGCTCCACCATCTCTCTCCAACCTCCACTACATCTGTGTTATCAGACTACCACAGTTATGCATGAGCTGCGATTTGCAGCAATTAAACATGAGGAAGGCGGAAGGTATCATATCTGCCCCACCACAAACTCCAAACGCATGACGCCGATTCCATTTTCAGCCCTGCCTGTTGTCTCAGGCTCAATATGATGTTTTGTAACCTCTGATGACTACTTGTCCCTGATCTGGCACCGAAACCCTCAATCATGCATTGATCAGCTCCAGTCTCTCAGTCTCTCGTCCAATCCGTCTCCTCTTCTTTCCTCTGTCACTGGCCTCTCTTTTGGTGGGACTTCCCTTACTTGTTTCCACGTTTACCAATTTGATTGGAGCCGGAGGATCTCCAGCAATAGCGTTTCTCCCACACCCCACATCCCCGTTGCCATAAATGGCTCCCAAGGATCTATCCTCGCTCTCTCTACTTGCTCATCAACATACTTCCCACTGGACCCTTCATTCGCAGATATTGGACAAACGTTTACATTGAAGCTGATGACACCTGTTTTAAATCTCAAACTCCGAGCATAATGGAAACATACAACATCACAGAAGGAGGTCATTCGCTCCATCGAAACTGTGCCTGTTCTTTATATCCGCTCCTCTCAGCAGATTATCCGCTCTTTATATCCGCTCCTCTCAGCAGATTCTCCCGCTCTTTATAGCCGCTCATCTCAGCAGATTCTCCGCTCTTTATATCCGCTCCTCTCAGCAGATTCTCCCGCTCTTTATATCCGCTCCTCTCAGCAGATTCTCCGCTCTTTATATCCGCTCCATTCAGCAGATTCTCCGCTCTTTATATCCGCTCCTCTCAGCAGATTCTCCGCTCTTTATATCCGCTCCTCTCAGCAGATTCTCCCGCTCTTTATATCCGCTCCTCTCAGCAGATTCTCCGCTCTTTATATCCGCCCCATTCAGCAGATTCTCCGCTCTTTATATCCGCTCCTCTCAGCAGATTCTCCTGCTCTTTATATCCGCCCCATTCAGCAGATTCTCCCACTCTTTATATCCGCTCCTTTCAGCAGATTCTCCTGCTCTTTATATCCGCTCCTCTCAGCAGATTCTCCCGCTCTTTATATCCGCTCCTCTCAGCAGATTCTCCGCTCTTTATATCCGCTCCATTCAGCAGATTCTCCGCTCTTTATATCCGCTCCTCTCAGCAGATTCTCCCGCTCTTTATATCCGCCCCTCTCAGCAGATGTTCCCGCTCTTTATATCAGGTCCATTCAGCAGATTCTCGGCTCTTTATATCCGCTCCTCTCAGCAGATACACCGCTCTTTATATCCGCTCCTCTAAGCAGATTCTCCCGCTCTTTATATCCGCTCCATTCAGCAGATTCTCCGCTCTTTATATCCGCTCCATTCAGCAGATTCTCCGCTCTTTATATCCGCTCCATTCAACAGATTTTCCCGCTATTTATATCCGCTCCATTCAGCAGATTCTCCGCTCTTTATATCCGCTCCACTCAGCAGATTCTCCCGCTCTTTATATCCGCTCCATTCAGCAGATTCTCCCGCTCTTTATATCCGCTCCTCTCAGCAGATTCTCCGCTCCTTATATCCGCTCCTCTCAGCAGATTCTCCGCACTTTATATCCGCACCATTCAGCAGATTCTCCCGCTCTTTATATCCGCTCCTCTCAGCAGATTCTCCGCTCTTTATATCCGCTCCATTCAGCAGATTCTCCCGCTCTTTATATCCGCTCCTCTCAGCAGATTCTCCGCTCTTTATATCCGCTCCTCTCAGCAGATTCTCCGCTCTTTATATCCGCTCCTCTCAGCAGATTCTCCGCTCTTTATATCCGCTCCTCTCAGCAGATTCTCCCACTCTTTATATCCGCTCCTCTCAGCAGATTCTCCGCACTTTATATCCGCTCCTCTCAGCAGATTCTCCGCTCTTTATATCCGCTCCTCTCAGCAGATTCTCCCGCTCTTTATATCCGCACCATTCAGCAGATTCTCCCGCTCTTTATATCCGCGCCGCTCAGCAGATTCTCCGCTCTTTATATCCGCTCCTCTCAGCTGATTCTCCGCTCTTTATATCCGCTCCTCTCCGCAGATTCTCCCACTCTTCATATCCGCTCCTTTCAGCAGATTCTCCCGCTCTTTATATCCGCTCCGCTCAGCAGATTCTCCGCTCTTTATATCCGCTCCTCTCAGCAGATTCTCCGCTCTTTATATCCGCTCCGCTCAGCAGATTCTCCGCTCTTTATATCCGCTCCTCTCCGCAGATTCTCCCGCTCTTTACATCCGCTCCTCTCAGCAGATTCTCCCGCTCTTTATATCCGCTCCTCTCAGCAGATTCTCCGCTCTTTATATCCGCTCCTCAACAGATTTTCCCGCTATTTATATCCGCTCCATTCAGCAGATTCTCCCGCTCTTTATATCCGCTCCATTCAGCAGATTCTCCGCTCTTTATATCCGCTCCATTCAGCAGATTCTCCGCTCTTTATATCCGCTCCATTCAGCAGATTCTCCCGCTCTTTATATCCGCTCCTCTCTGCAGATTCTCCGATCTTTATATCCGCTCCTTTCAGCAGATTCTCCGCTCTTTATATCCGCTCCTCTCAGCAGATTCTCCGCTCTTTATATCCGCTCCTCTCTGCAGATTCTCCGATCTTTATATCCGCTCCTCTCAGCAGATTATCCGCTCTTTATATCCGCACAATTCAGCAGATTCTCCGCTCTTTATATCCGCTCTTCTCAGCAGATTCTCCGCTCTTTATATCCGCTCCTCTCAGCAGATTTTCCGCTCTTTATATCCGCTCCGTTCAGCAGATTCTCCCGCTCTTTATATCCGCTCCTCTCAGCAGATTCTCCGCTCTTTATATCCGCTCCTCTCAGCAGATTCTCCGCTCTTTATATCCGCTCCTCTCAGCAGATTCTCCGCTCTTTATATCCGCTCCTCTCAGCAGATTCTCGGCTCTTTATATCCGCTCCTCTCAGCAGATTCTCCGCTCTTTATATCCGCTCCTGTCAGCAGATTCTCCGCTCTTTATATCCGCTCCTCTCAGCAGATTTTCCGCTCTTTATATCCGCTCCTCTCAGCAGATTCTCCGCTCTTTAAATCCGCACCATTCAGCAGATTCTCCGCTCTTTATATCCGCTCCTGTCAGCAGATTCTCCGCTCTTTATATCCACTCCTCTCAGCAGATTTTCCGCTCTTTATATCCGCTCCTCTCAGCAGATTCTCCGCTCTTTAAATCCGCACCATTCAGCAGATTCTCCGCTCTTTATATCCGCTCCTGTCAGCAGATTCTCCGCTCTTTATATCCGCTCCTGTCAGCAGATTCTCCGCTCTTTATATCCGCTCCTCTCAGCAGATTATCCGCTCTTTATATCCGCTCCATTCAGCAGATTCTCCCGCTCTTTTTATCCGCTCCTCTCAGGAGATTCTCTCGCTCTTTATATCCGCTCCGCTCAGCAGATTCTCCGCTCTTTATATCCGCTCCATTCAGCAGATTCTCCACTCTTTATATCCGCTCCATTCAGCAGATTCTCCCGCTCTTTTTATCCGCTCCTCTCAGGAGATTCTCCCGCTCTTTATATCCGCTCCTCTCAGCAGATTCTCCCGCTCTTTTTATCCGCTCCATTCAGCAGATTCTCCGCTCTTTATATCCGCTCCTCTCAGCAGATTCTCCCGCTCTTTTTATCCGCTCCATTCAGCAGATTCTCCGCTCTTTATATCCGCTCCTCTCAGCAGATTCTCCCGCTCTTTTTATCCGCTCCATTCAGCAGATTCTCCCGCTCTTTATATCCGCTCCTCTCAGCAGATTCTCCGCTCTTTATATCCGCTCCTCTCAGCAGATTCTCCCGCTCTTTTTATCCGCTCCATTCAGCAGATTCTCCCGCTCTTTTTATCCGCTCCATTCAGCAGATTCTCCCGCTCTTTATATCCGCTCCTCTCAGCAGATTCTCCGCTCTTTATATCCGCTCCTCTCAGCAGATTCTCCCGCTCTTTATATCCGCTCCATTCAGCAGATTCTCCCGCTCTTTATATCCGCTCCTCTCAGCAGATTCTCCGCTCTTTATATCCGCTCCTCTCAGCAGATTCTCCCGCTCTTTTTATCCGCTCCATTCAGCAGATTCTCCCGCTCTTTTTATCCGCTCCTCTCGGCAGATTCTCCCGCTCTTTACATCCACTCCGCTCAGCAGATTCTCCCGCTCTTTATATCCGCTCCATTCAGCAGATTCTCCCGCTCTTTATATCCGCTCCTCTCAGCAGATTCTCTGCTCTTTATATCCGCTCCTCTCTGCAGATTCTCCCGCTCTTTATATCCGCTCCATTCAGCAGATTCTCCCGCTCTTTTTATCCGCTCCATTCAGCAGATTCTCCGCTCTTTATATCCGCTCCTTTCAGCAGATTCTCCGCTCTTTATATCCGCTCCTCTCAGCACATTCTCCCGCTCTTTATATCCGCTCCTCTCAGCAGATTCTCCGCTCTTTATATCCGCTCCTCTCAGCAGATTCTCCGCTCTTTAAATCCGCACCATTCAGCAGATTCTCCGCTCTTTATATCCGCTCCTTTCAGCAGATTCTCCGCTCTTTATATCCGCTCCTGTCAGCAGATTCTCCGCTCTTTATATCCACTCCTCTCAGCAGATTCTCCGCTCTTTATATCCGCTCCATTCAGCAGATTCTCCCGCTCTTTTTATCCGCTCCTCTCAGGAGATTCTCCACTCTTTATATCCGCTCCACTCAGCAGATTCTCCCGCTCTTTATATCCGCTCGTCTCAGCAGATTCTCCGCTCTTTATATCCGCTCCATTCAGCAGATTCTCCGCTCTTTATATCCGCTCCATTCAGCAGATTCTCCGCTCTTTATATCCGCTCCTCTCAGCAGATTCTCCCGCTCTTTATATCCGCTCCATTCAGCAGATTCTCCGCTCTTTATATCCGCTCCTCTCAGCAGATTCTCCCGCTCTTTATATCCGCTCCATTCAGCAGATTCTCCCGCTCTTTATATCCGCTCCTCTCAGCAGATTCTCCGCTCTTTATATCCGCTCCTCTCAGCAGATTCTCCCGCTCTTTATATCCGCTCCATTCAGCAGATTCTCCCGCTCTTTATATCCGCTCCTCTCAGCAGATTCTCCGCTCTTTATATCCGCTCCATTCAGCAGATTCTCCCGCTCTTTATATCCACTCCACTCAGCAGATTCTCCCGCTCTTTATATCCGCTCCTCTCAGCAGATTCTCCGCTCTTTATATCCGCTCCTCTCAGCAGATTCTCCGCTCTTTATATCCGCTCCATTCAGCAGATTCTCCCGCTCTTTATATCCACTCCACTCAGCAGATTCTCCCGCTCTTTATATCCGATCCTCTCAGCAGATTCTCCGCTCTTTATATCTGCTCCACTCAGCAGATTCTCCGCTCTTTATATCCGATCCTCTCAGCAGATTCTCCGCTCTTTCTATCCGCTCCTCTCAGCAGATTCTCCCGCTCTTTATATCCGATCCTCTCAGCAGATTCTCCGCTCATTATATCTGCTCCACTCAGCAGATTCTCCGCTCTTTATATCCGATCCTCTCAGCAGATTCTCCGCTCTTTATATCCGCTCCTCTCAGCAGATTCTCCGCTCTTTATATCCGCTCCTCTCAGCAGATTCTCCGCTCTTTATATCCGATCCTCTCAGCAGATTCTCCCGCTCTTTATATCCGCTCCTCTCAGCAGATTCTCCCGCTCTTTATATCCGCTCCTCTCAGCAGATTCTCCCGCTCTTTATATCCGCTCCATTCAGCAGATTCTCCGCTCTTTATATCCGCTCCTCTCAGCAAATTCTCCCGCTCTTTATATCCGCTCCATTCAGCAGATTCTCCGCTCTATATATCCGCTCCTCTCAGCAGATTCTCCCGCTCTTTATATCCGCTCCTCTCAGCAGATTCTCTGCTCTTTATATCCGCTCCACTCAGCTGATTCTCCGCTCTTTATATCCGCTCCTCTCAGCAGATTCTCCGCTCTTTATATCCGCTCCTCTCAGCAGATTCTCTGCTCTTTCTATCCGCTCCACTCAGCTGATTCTCCGCTCTTTATATCCGCTCCATTCAGCAGATTCTCCCGCACTTTATATCCGCTCCTCTCAGCAGATTCTCCGCTCTTTATATCCGGTCCTCTCAACAGATTCTCTGCACTTTATATCCGCTCCTCTCAGCAGATTCTCTGCTCTTTATATCCGCTCCACTCAGCTGATTCTCCGCTCTTTATATCTGCTCCATTCAGCAGATTCTCCCGCTCTTTATATCCGGTCCTCTCAACAGATTCTCCGATCTTTATATCCGCCCCATTCAGCAGATTCTCCCGCTCTTTGTATCCGCTCCTCTCAGCAGATTCTCCGCTCTTTATATCCGCCCCATTCAGCAGATTCTCCCGCTCTTTGTATCCGCTCCCCTCAGCAGATTCTCCGCTCTTTAAATCCGCACCATTCAGCAGATTCTCCGCTCTTTATATCCGCTCCTGTCAGCAGATTCTCCGCTCTTTATATCCGCTCCTGTCAGCAGATTCTCCGCTCTTTATATCCACTCCTCTCAGCAGATTCTCCGCTCTTTATATCCGCTCCATTCAGCAGATTCTCCCGCTCTTTTTATCCGCTCCTCTCAGGAGATTCTCCACTCTTTATATCCGCTCCACTCAGCAGATTCTCCCGCTCTTTATATCCGCTCGTCTCAGCAGATTATCCCGCTCTTTTTATCCGCTCCATTCAGCAGATTCTCCGCTCTTTATATCCGCTCCATTCAGCAGATTCTCCGCTCTTTATATCCGCTCCTCTCAGCAGATTCTCCCGCTCTTTATATCCGCTCCATTCAGCAGATTCTCCGCTCTTTATATCCGCTCCTCTCAGCAGATTCTCCCGCTCTTTTTATCCGCTCCATTCAGCAGATTCTCCCGCTCTTTATATCCGCTCCTCTCAGCAGATTCTCCGCTCTTTATATACGCTCCTCTCAGCAGATTCTCCCGCTCTTTTTATCCGCTCCATTCAGCAGATTCTCCCGCTCTTTATATCCGCTCCTCTCAGCAGATTCTCCGCTCTTTATATCCGCTCCATTCAGCAGATTCTCCCGCTCTTTATATCCACTCCACTCAGCAGATTCTCCCGCTCTTTATATCCGCTCCTCTCAGCAGATTCTCCGCTCTTTATATCCGCTCCTCTCAGCAGATTCTCCGCTCTTTATATCCGCTCCATTCAGCAGATTCTCCCGCTCTTTATATCCACTCCACTCAGCAGATTCTCCCGCTCTTTATATCCGATCCTCTCAGCAGATTCTCCGCTCTTTATATCTGCTCCACTCAGCAGATTCTCCGCTCTTTATATCCGATCCTCTCAGCAGATTCTCCGCTCTTTCTATCCGCTCCTCTCAGCAGATTCTCCCGCTCTTTATATCCGATCCTCTCAGCAGATTCTCCGCTCATTATATCTGCTCCACTCAGCAGATTCTCCGCTCTTTATATCCGATCCTCTCAGCAGATTCTCCGCTCTTTATATCCGCTCCTCTCAGCAGATTCTCCGCTCTTTATATCCGCTCCTCTCAGCAGATTCTCCGCTCTTTATATCCGATCCTCTCAGCAGATTCTCCCGCTCTTTATATCCGCTCCTCTCAGCAGATTCTCCCGCTCTTTATATCCGCTCCTCTCAGCAGATTCTCCCGCTCTTTATATCCGCTCCATTCAGCAGATTCTCCGCTCTTTATATCCGCTCCTCTCAGCAAATTCTCCCGCTCTTTATATCCGCTCCATTCAGCAGATTCTCCGCTCTATATATCCGCTCCTCTCAGCAGATTCTCCCGCTCTTTATATCCGCTCCTCTCAGCAGATTCTCTGCTCTTTATATCCGCTCCACTCAGCTGATTCTCCGCTCTTTATATCCGCTCCTCTCAGCAGATTCTCCGCTCTTTATATCCGCTCCTCTCAGCAGATTCTCTGCTCTTTATATCCGCTCCACTCAGCTGATTCTCCGCTCTTTATATCTGCTCCATTCAGCAGATTCTCCCGCACTTTATATCCGCTCCTCTCAGCAGATTCTCCGCTCTTTATATCCGGTCCTCTCAACAGATTCTCTGCACTTTATATCCGCTCCTCTCAGCAGATTCTCTGCTCTTTATATCCGCTCCACTCAGCTGATTCTCCGCTCTTTATATCTGCTCCATTCAGCAGATTCTCCCGCTCTTTATATCCGGTCCTCTCAACAGATTCTCCGATCTTTATATCCGCCCCATTCAGCAGATTCTCCCGCTCTTTGTATCCGCTCCTCTCAGCAGATTCTCCGCTCTTTATATCCGCCCCATTCAGCAGATTCTCCCGCTCTTTGTATCCGCTCCTCTCAGCAGATTCTCCGCTCTTTATATCCGCCCCATTCAGCAGATTCTCCCGCTCTTTGTATCCGCTCCTCTCAGCAGATTCTCCGCTCTTTATATCCGCTCCTCTCAGCAGATTCTCCCGCTCTTTGTATCCGCTCCTCTCAGCAGATTCTCCCGCCCTTTTTTTCCGCTACTCTCAGCAGATTCTCCGCTCTTTGTATCCGCTCCTCTCAGCAGATTCTCCCGCCCTTTTTTCCGCTACTCTCAGCAGATTCTCCCGCTCTTTATATCCACTCCACTCATCAGATTTTCCCGCTCTTTATATCCGCGCCTCTCAGCAAATTTTCCCGCTCTTTATATCCACTCCTGTTTTCAGATTCTGCCAGGAACTCGTGCGAAAAATGGAGTAACTGATGAGAATCCAGTCGAACGTTGTGAGAAAAATGGAGAAACCTCTTCCACTGAGCGAGAAGATTCCATGTTCAAATTGAACAGCTGCAGTTACTCCCTCAAAGATTTCTATTAGATTTGTTCAAGCACGATCTTGCTTTTGAAATGTGTGTGCTGTTGCTCGTAGTGTGGACAACTAGTGGACACACTTCTGTCACTGCATTTTGGACTGGGGGAGTGGCTCTCACTGGGATTGGAGCTGGGGGAGTAGCTCTCACTGGGACTGGGGCAGTAGCTCTCACTGGGACTGGGACTGGGGCAGTAGCTCACACTGGGACTGGGACTGGGGGAGTAGTTCTCACTGGGACTGGGACTGGGGCAGTAGCTCTCACTGGGACTGGGACTGGGGCAGTAGCTCACACTGGGACTGGGACTGGGGGAGTAGTTCTCACTGGGACTGGGGGAGTAGCTCTCACTGGGACTGGGGGAGTAGCTCTCACTGGGACTGGGACTGGGGCAGTAGCTCACACTGGGACTGGGACTGGGGGAGTAGTTCTCACTGGGACTGGGACTGGGGCAGTAGCTCACACTGGGACTGGGACTGGGGGAGTAGCTCTCACTGGGACTGGGGGAGTAGCTCTCACTGGGACTGGGGCAGTAGCTCTCACTGGGACTGGGACTGGGGCAGTAGCTCACACTGGGACTGGGACTGGGGGAGTAGTTCTCACTGGGACTGGGACTGGGGCAGTAGCTCACACTGGGACTGGGACTGGGGGAGTAGCTCTCACTGGGACTGGGGGAGTAGTTCTCACTGGGACGGGGGGAGTAGCTCTCACTGGGACTGGGGGAGTAGCTCTCACTGGGACTGGGACTGGGGGAGTAGCTCTCACTGGTACTGGGACTGGGGGAGTAGCTCTCACTGGGACTGGGACTGGGTGAGTAGCTCTCACTGGTACTGGGACTGGGGGAGTAGCTCTCACTGGGACTGGGGGAGTAGCTCTCATTGGGACTGGGACTGGGGGAGTAGCTCTCACTGGTACTGGGACTGGGGGAGTAGCTCTCACTGGGACTGGGACTGGGGGAGTAACTCTCACTGAGACTGGGGGGGTAGCTCTCACTGGGACTGTGTCTTTGGGAGTAGCTGTCACTGGGACTGCGACTGGGGGAGTAGCTGTCACTGGGACTGGGACTGGGGGAATAGCTCTCACTGGGACCGAGACTGGGGGAGTAGCTCTCACTGGGACTGGGGGAGTAGCTCTCACTGGGACTGGGGGAGTAGCTCTCACTGGGACTGGGACTGGGGGAGTAGTTCTCACTGGGACGGGGGGAGTAGCTCTCACTGGGACTGGGGGAGTAGCTCTCACTGGGACTGCGACTGGGGGTGTAGCTCTCACTGTGACTGGGACTGGGGGAGTAGCTCTCACTGGGACTGGGATGGGGGAGTAGCTCTCACTGGGACTTGGTCTGGGGGTGTAGCTCTCACTGGGACTGGGACTGGGGGAGTAGCTCTCACTGGGACTGGGGGAGTAGCTCTCACTGGGACTGGGACTGGGGGAGTAGTTCTCACTGGGACGGGGGGAGTAGCTCTCACTGGGACTGGGGGAGTAGCTCTCACTGGGACTTGGACTGGGGGTGTAGCTCTCACTGTGACTGGGACTGGGGGAGTAGCTCTCACTGGGACTGGGATGGGGGAGTAGCTCTCACTGGGACTTGGTCTGGGGGTGTAGCTCTCACTGGGACTGGGACTGGGGGAGTAGCTCTCACTGGGACTGGGACTGGGGGTGTAGCTCTCACTAGGACTGGGACTGGGGGAGTAGCTCTCTCTGGGACTGGGACTGGGGGAGTAGCTCTCACTGGGACTGGGACTGAGGGAATAACTCTCACTGGGACTGTGGGAGTAGCTCTCTCTGGGACTGGGACTGGGGGAGTAGCTCTCACTGTGACTGGGAATAAGGTTTTTGCTCTCACTGAGTCTGGCACTTGGACTG